>CAUYRT010080227.1:0-33209 GCA_963574885.1 Lepilemur ruficaudatus | reverse complement strand
ATTCATGAGTGGATTATTAAAATTTGGTATATGTTTACAATAGAATATTACTGAATTTTAAGAAACGACAGTGAGCCAGCACTGCTTATATTATCCTGGATTAAGCTTAAACCCATTATTCAAAGTGAGGTGACACAAGACCTGAAGAATGGGCCCCACTTGTACTCGCCATCAAATTGGTACTGACTGATTAACACTATGGTGCTCAAATGGTGGTGGTGTTCACTAGGGATCTGGGGAGTGGGGGGTAAACCCACGTCTGAGCGACATGGTGGGCACTGTGGAGGGGTAGGACATGCTTGAAAAATAGTTGGGGAGCAGAATTCTGGGTCTCAATAGGGGGAAGGAATTTCTCTAAAACTGATTTATGTGATTAACTGTACATCTTGATAAATTCACTAAAAATCATTTAATTGTACACTTAAAATGGAGTAAAGGCATGGTAATAATAAAAAAAAACAAATGTCTTCATGATCTCAACAGGAAAGCTAGACTGGCCTGGAAAATGCATTTGTTTAAAAAGTAAGAAAATATTTATAAAGTATCTAGACAAGAGCTGAGTGGTAAGTAGCATAAACACATTTTACAGATACAGCCATATGGCTAAACAAAAAGGAGATGGACATGCTTGAAGTTCTGATTTGGGTGGGGCAAAGGCAATATATGTAATCTAAACATTTGTGCCCCTGAAATATGCTGAAAGAAAAAAAATTTAAAAAATAAAAGCTTATAGAAAAAAGAAGTAATAACATATTTAATAGTACGTCATGAATAATATGGGAACTCAACTTTCAAACTAAAGGCTTAAACTAAAATTAGTTTTATATTGAAAGAGTTTTCTCAACAAAATATATTTTAGCAATAGTTTCTCTGCAAGAAAAAAAAAGTCTATTTACCTTTGCACTAGTTATTTGAACATTTATTTTATACCATTACATTACAATTTGTGAATTCTAGAAATGCTATTTTATTGACACTGGTAAAGTGCTGGAATAACTAGGTTTTCAGGACTTGAAATGAAAATGATTATGCAGAATATGCTGATTATTGGTTTTAGAATGTAAAAAAAGAATGGCATAGCAAGTTCCGAAGGAAATTAAGGGTTTGCTTTCTCCATGATATGCCTTATAATCACACTGATTTTTCTTCATGTTTTTTAAAATGTTCTGATAT
Source organism: Lepilemur ruficaudatus (assembly GCA_963574885.1). Classification (NCBI taxonomy): domain Eukaryota; kingdom Metazoa; phylum Chordata; class Mammalia; order Primates; family Lepilemuridae; genus Lepilemur; species Lepilemur ruficaudatus. The sequence goes on along the minus strand of CAUYRT010080227.1, from coordinate 32,036 downwards.
TTACTTGGGAATTAGTTTATCTAACTACTTTAATTATGAATGTATCTTTAGGATTGGTTTGTAAATATGGGTAATAAACACACCGCTGCCATTGTGCTATCAACCATAAAATGTAACTGAATAATAAGTATTCTGCCTAGTTGGGTTTTCCATAAAGATAATTGAAAGGACCTTCAAATGTTTGCCTTAAAAAATCTTGGTGAATTTTCCCAAGGTTCTAACAAACTATATCAAAATAGAACTCATTTCATGGAAAAAAGGAATCCCACAGCACTTCTTTTTAATAACTGTTCAGCTACAAAATTTTATTGGTATCTTTTTATGTTCCCTCTAGAGGATGTAATGCACAAAAGCATTGCCACGGAACATATAAAATTACAAATGAAATTTATTGTAAAAAGTAGAATGTCTTCTAGACTGGTGTCAGTATTTATTTCATTCATAAACCAAAACTGCAGTATAATATATTCATTGTCAGCAAGTTCATGTGTGTAAATTGCCATCCAATGTTATTGACTGATATAAGACAGATATTGAAAAGACAATTTAAATTTACTCTTCCAAACATAAACTGTTCCACAAAAGCACTGTAAAAACTCCTTCAAGATTTTGGGTTGTGCTTGACATTTATGGTTAACTACATAATTTGGTCGTGTCATAATCCATTGTGTTTGGCAATTTGGCATTAAACGCCTGCAGAGCAGATTGGATTCTCACCACTTCACTAGTAGACAGCTTGAGTCTATGACGAAGCAAGCAAGAGAAAAGATCTAGACGACGCTGACCAGGTGGTGAGAGTTTATTTACACGGTCTCTTATCTCTAGCAGTTGCAAAAGTGCTGAGTCCTGGGATCCCTGAGTATAGGGGTAGTCCAGCTGCAAAATCAGGTCCCGAATTGCTTCAGGGTCAAAGTGCATGCTGTAGCCAAACACTTGAATGTTATTGATTTTCATATAGCCCAGGTTCCGGGAAGGATCAATAAACTCCAGAGGTTCGTAGTAAATGCTCTCATTGCCATTGGGACCATTTGACTTGATGCGACTCCTCAGGTAGATGTGTACTGTCTCGAAGAATGTCTTCCACTTGTTCCCCAGAGTTAGTGTCCAGTTGTAGCACTGCAGGGGGAGGTCCAGCTTAGTCCGCTCCCAGTCTGGAAAGCTATTTTCATTCACAGGCATAAACCAGCTCTCTGAGTGGCTGCCCCCGAAGGGATTGATGTAAACAGCCAACACTGGCTCCAACGTGCTGTTTTTAGTTAAGCAAATCTGTAAAGAGAGACCCAAGACCATATGGACTAGACTTGACTTGTACTTGTTACTCTTCAAGGTGAGAAGCATCCGCTTACGCCAGGAGGGGTCAAACCAGCTATTGAGGCGCATGTCATTGCTGATGAAAATGGCATGGACTTCTATGCGTCTGTCCGTTTTCTGCAATAGGTATTTCATCTCAAGATCCTGTAGGTCGGTCTCAAAGCCAATATAGTGATCCGTGGACTCAGCCACCTCGGGCTTACAGAGCCCCTGGCTCAGCATGTAGCCCGTGTTGCAGGTGCCACAGCGGGTGCGGTTGTCTGGCGCGCAGGTGAGGCAGGCGGAGGCGTCGCCCACCGTGCAGGGCAGGAACGCGGTGCAGACCACCTGGTCGTTCGGACACGTGCACGAGTGCGTCTCTTCCGAAAAGCTGCCCAGGAGGCCGTTCTCATTGCAGTAGAGGAAAGACTGGATGCGAGTGAGCCAGTACGTCGAGGTCCTAGAAATACAAAACAAAATGAATTTGCATGAATACAAATATATTTTTGGTGCACTGCAGTAAAGTAAATCTTAGCCTTGAAACAGTCACTATCACTTCTTCAGGTCATCTCCAGTCAGTAATTTAAACAAAATAAAAGATCCATATATCCCAAAATTAGACTGCATGCCATCCTGTTAGTGCACATGGAAACTGATTATAAATGTAAATAGATCAGTTACTGTTTTGAAATGATAACCGACAACAGGAAATAAGAGATTTTATCATAAAATATCTAGAATAGAATTAGAGCATATAAATGATTCTTCATTCATTTAGTTTTAGATTCATAGAGCACTACTAGTGTTGCATTGAGCCTGAATAGAAAGTATAATAAAAATGAAAGAAGAGCAAACAACTCTAAATTGTCAATCAGTGTATTTAGATCTTAGGGGTTTTACCAGCATTGAAAGAACAAGTACCCAATGAGAGGGAAAATAGTACTGAAACATGTTGGATTTTAATTTTACAGGCTGCTCAAGAAAATAGTTGAAAATATCTCATTAAAACCAAGGAGCTCTTTTAATAACGGTTAAGTGTGTTAGTTTAATGTGTTTGATTTGAGTCACTAACATTTTTTATAAAGCTAATCATGATTCCAATTTCAAATCCCACTTTTCCAATTTTCCCACATTATTCAAACTCTTCTGGTATGTTGAAAATCTCAGTAAAAAAAAGAAGGAAAATGGTGGCCTTGTAATCAGACAATCCCTGGTTTTTACAGTGTTGCTTTTTTTCATACCAGCTGTATGATCATGGAAAAAGTTGCACCGCCTTAATAACATGCAGTTCTCCTATGTAATAAATGGGAATAGTAGTATCCTCCATGTGGGGTTTTTGTGAGAAATAAATTAGGCTCAAACTACATGCATGTATTTAGAATATTGCACAGTGTTTCACAGTAGGCATTCAAAAATTGTATCTACTACGTTTGATACTTTTATCCCTTTGTGGTGTTCATATTTAAAACATTTAGAATTTCCTACAAAATGTATATGTTGTATTCAATCCTTTAGATTTATTATATCACTGCTATTTATATAATTTGTAGGTGCAGAGCACTAGTAAAATAGAGGTATTAATCTGTTTAAACAATCAATAAAAGTAATTCATTAAGATATTCAGAACAATATTTGAGGTATTTGTGTTATATATCCATTTTTGCTCACAGCCCATACTCCCCTTGCAATATAACACATTTTTTTAAGGTAAGCTCTTCCCTGTTTTCTGGAATAAATTAAAAAGCTCCTTTTTTTCTCTCTCATAACATCTATTTATTTTTTCATAGTGCATTTTCCCACTCAAAATGTTGACCTTATTTTGTATGTTCTAGTTTATACTCTGTTTCTCTCATTAAACATAATACCCAGCTTTCCAGGATCCTGTATGTTTTGTATATATCCTATGCTCAGTAGACTGCCAGGAGATCACAGGCCTTTACTATTTATTGAATACTGAATAAAATGCATTGGTGAATCAAAAGAATATGTTTTCACTAAGTGGATTTTTAAGTGAAACTTAAAATTTAACATTTGATACAGTTGGGAAGTACTAGGTCCGAAATAGTAGGTAGTGGAGTTGTACAACATGCACTTTGACATTTGCACAATTATGCACATACAAAAGCCTTTCTTCCCCAGCTTCTCTAAATGTAACTACTTTTTATAGACCTAGAAGAAAAGGAAAAACAAGACATAAAATGTTTTTCTCTTAATTATTTCTTACACTGAAAAATAACCAGTGGAATTGTAAATCTGTTAGATTCATGCTACGGTTTGAACATATCCCTCAAAGTTCATGTGTCAAAACTTGATGGTGGACGCAGCAATGCTGGGAGGCAGGAGGAGATTTTGGTCATGGGAGCTCTGCCCTCACGATTGCATTGATGTCATTATCTCAGCAGTGGATTTCTTACAAATGGATAAGTTAGGCCCCCTCTTGCTCTCTCTGTAGTCCTCCCTTTGTCCTTCCACCATGGGATGATGCAGCAAAAAGGCCGTCACCACATGCCCGCCCCTCAATCTTGGACTTCCCTGTCTCTAGAACCCTGAGTCAATAAATTTCTGTTTATTATAAATTACCCAATCTGTGATACTGTGTTATAGCCATACAAAATGGACTAAGAAAATTCATTTCTAAATTTCTCTAGATACTTTTAAGATAAGTTCTCGGAAATACTCTCCAAGAGTAGGCCCAAGGGTTATGAAATCACAAAAATGTGAGGCCTTTGGCACTTCATGAACCATTCATTTATATATGACTATCTCTGCCACTCTTGCTCTGGTTCCCTTTTTTAAATCACTGAATATCAATTCAAAAGGCTTCCTTTTTCTCTGGTTTACAAAGTACCTTGATTAATTATTTCTGTATTCAGTCTCAGAATACAGAGATTATTATTAGTGATTCGTTATCTGCAATTACTGATACGTTTATTCCATTCCAGTCTCTTTCTCCACCAACTAATTTTCTTTCTTTCTTTTTCTTCTTCTCTTCCTTTTTTCCTCCCTACTTTCCTCCTCCCCTCCATCTCTTTCCCTCCCTACCTCTCCTTTTACTTCTTTCTTTAATTCTATTTATGTCTATCTAATATAAAGTATATAAAATAGATATCCTATCTGGATTGAAAATGATATTTTCTTTCCTAAAACCAAAGCACAAATTCCCTAAGCTAACTCATCTCTCACTGTAAGCTCTAATCATGTTTCCAAATCATAAGGACAAAGCAAAAAAGCAAAAAATTGAAATAAATAGTCCTAAGGCTAAAGGCAGAGCTTACAAAAGTAGGACACTGTAGAAAGAATCCTTTGGACACTTTAGAAAAGCAATGGCTTTTCCAGCTTTCAGTCTTTTCCAATCTTTTTCACATCCTGCAAATGCATTACTGAAGGAAGGTATTTCAGCTTCCTGGGTTTCAGCTTGTCACGTATGAATATTGATAACTCAGCACACTTGTCAAAGCCCTGCTACCCTGGGACCGAAGCGCTAACACGGATTTTCTTACTTGCTGCTTCTTGTCCTTTCTCCCTGAGTAGCTACCTTTTTAACTATTTTACTATGTTTCACGGGAGGGAACAGATTTTTCAAGAAAGAATTAATGCAGTAATCTTTTCTTTACTCCTTGTAAAAAGTCTTGGTGAAAACTTGGTGAGAAATAAAGGCTAAGCAAGTTTCAGGATTGTAGAATGGATTTTTCACTTATCCCAAAGTTCATAGTTGTCTTTTTTTAACCCCAACAAAGTAGAATTTACCTCCTCTTATTTTATTTTAAACTTTAAAAAATTTTTGAAGAAAAAGTCTTAAAAATTCAAAATTAGTATTATCAAGTATTTTTTCACTTTGTTTCCTTTTATGCCTAAGTATTAAAACCAATAAAAGAATACCACATTTTATTCATATACATAAATTTAGTTGGGAAAACTGTTTAGAGTCTACTAGTGCTAAGGTTTGAGAATACAGTATTCAAAGATGGGCTACAAACTGTACGGATGGAGGCAGGACTTCCGTTGCTTTTTATCAAGCACGTGTCATTGTTCCTGATATCTACTTAATAGCACTTCAGTAAATATTTCCTATATTAAAAAAAAAATGGAAGGGAGAAAGAAAGGGGAGAGAGAATAAGGAAAAGCAAAGGGGAAAGAAATTATAGTGAAGGAACTATGGATTGTGGAAGAACAGAAGAAAGAAACTGGGAGAAGACACAGATTAAGAAAAATCATTGATGTCATAAATACAATGATAGGAACCAATTCAAGAGTATAGAAACTGCTTATCTATCAGGAAGAGAATTTGAATTTTGATAATAATTTCTCAAAATGCTTTAGGGGATAGTATTACAAGGAGAAAAATACCTTCCACAATTAACTAAAATTTACTTGGAAAAAAAACATTAGCTAAAAAGCCAGTAGCATTTATATTATTGAGAAATCATGTGTCATACTAATTTGAGAAGTTTAGATGACTATTTCGTCCAGTCATCTGTGTTCAACCTGAAATCCTCTCCACGTATTTAAGAAATGTTCATCTCCACAGGATACACATTATCTGAGTGAGCGGTGAGTGTCAAAAGGGCCCTAGAGTAGGAATCCGAATACCTGATTTGCAAGCCAGACCGTACCCTCTGACCTCAGACAAGTTACTTAGCCCTTTTAACCTTCAGAAGAAGCTTTGGAATTCAAACATTGCTTCAATTTTTGATTCTGCATGACACTGGAAAATATATATGTGTACATATATTTTCTTTTTTTCCCTGAGCCTTGATACTTGCTGATCTGCTTCCAGGATGCAAGAATGTAGCATATAAATACTACCTATCACAAAGACTCACACTTGGCAACTGCTTCTAATGAAACAACTTGATTAATGCTTGCCTCTAAAACGCTGCTATTATCAAGAATACCGACTAAGATACGTTATTATCCCTTTAGTTTTGGTAATGTTAAGTATGATTGGTGAACCTGATTCCTGGGCTCTACCGCAGACATAATATAAGAATTTCTAGGAGTAGAGTCCAGAAATTTCATGTTAAAATATGTAATCCCAGAGAACCATTGTGAATCCACAGAAGCAGCAAGTTTCCTAAGTATGTAAAGTTAGAACAAAAAACAGTTATTGGATGCTCGTTAGAGACTAGTCAGCCATCAACATGGAAAAATATGTACACAAAAAGTAGGGAAAGGTTGAAAGTTTTGTAGAGAAGAGGAAAATAGCAGATGGCTTTCAATTTACATGCATTTGGGGCTCGGTGACTACTATGTACACTAAACTCTACGTTAGGAACTTTGGGCACACACATACACAAAAAGAACAAGCCAAAGATGAAAGCCTGACTTAATAAATTATTTCTGTTCTATTCCAGCAATGTTAATTAGCTGTTTGGTGAACATCTTTTATGTCATGGGCCAACTTCCATTCATGTATTTTTTCAATTCCTTCCAGTAGCTTATAAAGACTAACCTCACTTTGAAATTTGAAAATTACCGAACCTCATAAATTTTGCTGAGTAAGCATTAGAATGAAGACAAACTCAGAGAAGCAAATATAAATATTATTTTTAAAATGTGTGCCGAAAGTTTTGTTCCACAGGACAGTGAGAAAAAGTGCTCAACAAATGACCTTAGGAAAAATATTCATTTATTGCCATAGCAGAACATCAAAGATAAAATAACTTTTATTTCTGACATAATGTTTAGGTTCTTGAGCAACATTATGCTCACTATATTGGCTTAATACTGTTTTGGGACCCAAACTGTTAATTTTAAATCCTGTTCCATTGACCTCACCTAGAGAATGAGAATAAAACGTATCATAGGGCTGTTGTAAGAATTAAAGCGCAACTGCAGGTAAAGTACTTAAAAGAGGCCTGTGCACGGAATAAACAAGAAATAAATATAAATTCCTGTTCTCGTTATCACTGTCATTACATCTGTCATCTTTTAAAGAACATCATTGTAGGCAGTTTCTTTATTATAACTGCATTTTTTTTCTCAGAAGACGGAACATTTCATTTTATCCTCAACAATTCATGCGTTCATACAAAACATCACACCATATCTCTGCATTTCGCCTTTATCTAAACAGACACCGTTTTCATAACATGAGCAAAACTGCATTTAAAAGTACATCTATGACCTTTTGCTGATACTTCTAAAACCCTCAAAATACCTGCAAAACAATATTGCTTAAATTCAGGACATATATTCTAGATGCCTAGCAGTTTGCACAAAGGTATTAGAACATATGTTGATACAAAAACAATTACTTTGTCTCATGGTTAAATCCTCTCTGAACACTAATAATCTTATTTCAAAGGTCCCTTCTTCCAACCTTCTAATCCTTGATTGCACTCTCCAATCTGTGCAGTGTGGGTCCCAACTTAAAACCTAAATAATATGTCCCATATCTTTTTGAAGTTAAAAGATTTTTTTTTGGTTAGACCACTTTATTTCAGCCTTCATAGATTTGTTCTTATCGAATACAAATACTCTAAATGTAAATTTGGAATTAAGCACCCACAGCCATCTAAGCAATCATAAGCTGATTGTTAGCTCAGTCACAGACCGATAAAACCAAACAATACTCTGTCACTCTCGCCTCCTGACTCTGCTGCTCTGGCCATCTCAGCTTTGGCAGTGTTGCCCGAGGCTCATGTTGACACTCCTGACGCACAACAGTTTCATTTTTTGGAAATAATTGCACACCCAAAGAAAAGGAAATATCAATTTTAAAGGTATCTCAGCTGTGAGTCTCTCAAGAAAAGTACACGCATGCGCACATTTTAATTTATGAACCTATATTCAAGTATCTGCTAATAATTTTTGCTTTTAAGAGGACAATGAGTAAATGTGTTAAGTAGTTGAAGATGTAGGTTACATTTTAATGATAATATTACCTGATGATAACATTCATTGAGCTTTTCTCAAGTGTACAGTACTGTTCCCAGCATTATTTTTTCTATCCCCCAGACTCCCACTACTGCTGATATAATGATGGTTATTACTGGAATTTATAGATAAGGACATGAGTTGTAAGATGTTTAAATAACTAGATCTTGCCCAAGGTTAAACAGCTAGTATGTGTCAGAGCTGAAATGGTATCCTTAGTCTCTGTTTCCACAGAATCACAGCTTCTCAAGATTATAAACAAACATAATTCAAATAATTTGTTAATTCATTTGGTGAAGGGCTATACACAAAAAGATCTGCTTCTCAGAGAGCTACAGAAACATTTTGTCCACATCTATGCACCATTTGACAATATAGCTCAAGAAAAATCAGTACATATGTCTCTCTTCTACTTATGACATAAAATATGAAAAGAAACAGGCAAACATTCAGTCTGAGAAAAGAGAGGCATACAAAAATTTTCTAATAAAGGAAGAGAGAAAAATAAGTGTCTTCCCTTCCCTAAGTGTTAGTAGAAAAAGTCATAAATAACCCTAAAATTTCATAAACACAAATGAAAATAATTTATCTTAAAGTGCTCCAAAATTATTGTCTCGTGGCAAAATTAAACATATATTTTTCTAGAATAATACACATTCTGTAAAAGACTTAAAGAATCAATATAGATTAAATTGTTTTGACCATGATCTTACAAGTGTGGATAAAACAAAAAATGAGAAATTGTGGTACCAAGAACAAGAATTAACAAAAATCAGAATCAGAACAGCATAAGCTACAGAAATTGGGACTCTATTTGATATATAAAGTAAATTATCATGACCATATTTAAATTTTATCAAGGGACTAAAAAATAAGAATAAGGCACCAGGGACTATTGACAGAAATTTGGAAAAATGAAAAAAAATTCTATGAAATGATGATCGTGATGCTTGCACTTTAAACTTCCTTGAAAGGTAAAGCAGATTGCAAAGAATTGGTGAATTAAAAGATCAATGGGTAGATAACACTAAGAATATATATCACAGAGATAAAAAGAGATTAAGATATAAGATCGAGAGAGAATAATATTAGAAAAACTATAAATATCTAATGAGTGTTTCAAAGGCAGATAATAGAGAAAATAGGTGAGACTCCATATTAAAATGATAATAGGTATTAATTTTCCAAAATTTATGAAATGCACAAATCCTGAGTCATAAAACACGACAAATTCTAAGAAGAATAGACAAGCATAAATACACACCTATTTATGTCATAGTTAACATGCAGTTCACCAAAGTCAATCTTCGAAATAGCCAGAAAGGAATGAAGGCCATTTGTAAGTTAGTGATAATAAGACTGACTGCTAAAACTAAAATTTTACACCTAATGAAAATGTCTTTCAAAACGAAGGGTGAAATATAAACAATTAGACAGCACACATATAATATATAATATAATAAAAATATAGCCAACACAATATAAAAATATAAGAAACTATGTTTAAAACATTAAACCATAACTAAATCAATGTAATAATATTCAATATTCATGAATAGAAAGACTGATCAAAGAAGATATCAATTTTCCACCAATATATTTCTATATATAATACAAAGCCATTCAAACTTCCTATAATTTTTTCTTTCCTTTTTATTGAAAACTCTGTATAATATCAGAGTAGATTGTACTGGATCAACCCTCCCAAACATGATAATTACAAAATTTGAACAACATAGAAAGAATAACTGGTTAGAGGTACTATAGAATGACCAAATAGCCTAAAGTTAAATTAATTTTTAATCTTAATTAAGGAAATAATACTATACTCATATGTTTTTTTCCCCAAGGGCACTCTCCAGTCTGTGCAACATTGGGAGGATGAAACTAAATCAGAAGGCACACTCTCATTGGCTTGATGTGTGAAGCATAGAAATAGGGGCTTCCAGAGAAACTGTAAAGACACTCAGATAGAATGCTCATTAAATTTCCCTACAATCCATGATTGACTCCTAAATTGTGTAATTGTAAGGACTTTGAGGAGACATTCAGAAAGCAAAAGCAGAGTGACCAGAAATGCTGAGTAGACCTATTTGTTGCTGCCTATCAGGAAACTGTGTTTGCAGTTTGAATATCTTCAAGGTAAACTGGCTTGGTAAATACCTCTGGCATTACATTCAAATGACAGAAAGGCCATGTCTTTGTAGTAAAGATTGCCACAAGACAAAATTGTAGCCCTACACTGACTCTTAAACTGACAAACTCATTATAACAAAGTGTAAAACCAAATATCCACAAGGATGATGTCGTTAACAATTAATTAAACTGCCCACCAGATTAAACACTTAAATAAAGATAAAATAACCCAGAGTCAATATACAACATCATCTACAACACCCTATATATAATACCAAATCACTAGAATTTTGAACATGCGGGTAAATGTCATTCATGGTAAAGAGTCAAAACAATTGATAGAAACAGACTCTGTGATGGCCCATATTATTGTTATTTACTGATAAGTAATTTAGTGATTTTCAGAATTAAAAAAAAGTCAAATTTGTCACAAGAAGACCTAGACTACAAAAAATTCTAAAGGAGACATTTTGAGAGGGGGTTTCAAGAGGAGTAATTGACTAGAGGCAACCAGAACTCACCTCCTCCACAAAGAACCAAAACAGTGAATAAATAATCACACATCAAATAGATCATCTAAGAGAGAACACTGCAATTCAGCAAAGAAGAGACAAAAAGCCTCTGAGGTACAGAAGAAGAGGGAAGTGAAGCGGCTGGCCTAGCCTGGATAGACTTGGAGCCAAAAAAAAAACTCCCCAGTGTGGAGAAATTTTAAACAAGAGATTTCCAGGGTTCACATTCTCACCTCAGACTCCTGCAATCCTAGTCATGGGAGAGCCCCTTGGCCCTTGTGGGCCCTGAGACTATTATAAGGAGCTGCCTGGAGTTTACAAAACAGCATTACTCCAGAGACAGAGGTTACTCTGGATCCCACACACCCACTCAGGCCCGCGTGGAGGAAGCACAGAGCTATTTTGAGAGTCCAGCTCCCACCAGAATACATCCTACCCTGCAGCCCAACCGTCTCTTTATCTTTATGTCCTTGAAGTCCCAATGATATCATCCCACATCCACCTAGAGGTCTGCAGTGTTGCAACACTGGCTGAATCCAGCAATGTAGCCTGGCCCTCAGGACATTAGCCCACACAATGTCCTACAGCACAGGGAACAGACAGTGCATAGCACCAGGGTGACTGTTCCTGGGACAAAGGGAGCTAAAGTGCACACTTCTGAAACCTGAAAGCCTGCTGCCTGGGGCCAATGGCACTGTCAAAAACCCTGACCCTGCAACAGGGATGCTACACACATGTATGTACCTTCACGGTCCTAGAGACAAGCCTGTCTGGGAATCATCACAGAGCCTGAAGACCAATCTGCCCCACATACCAGAGCTGATGCTCACATGCATGATGGGGAAGAAGTGGTCTATAGACAGGCCTGCCCATTCACCAAAGCTACCAGTGCTTACACACTTAGTACAGATGCCAGGGGATCAACCTACCCTGGCGTCAATCACTGGTGCCCACATGTACCACTGAATAACCATGCTCACAGCCACTGCTGCTGGTGTCCAAGGGTGCCATCGGGGGGCCAGGGATTGACTTACACTAACCCACTGTCACCGGCACCTGCACATGTCATCAGAGAGCCTGACAAGTAGTCTATCTCACCAATTGCTCGTATTCACATGTGCCATCCAGACATTTGAGGACAGCTCTGCCCTGCCCACTGTCACCATTGCTGGTGCTTGAGCATGCTGTCCAGGGGCCTGGTGATCTAACAGTCCTGCCCACTGCAGCCTATGCTCACACATACCCTCTTGGGGGCTGAAGATCAGCCCGCTCTGCCTAGTGATGATTTTGTATGTCATCTGGGGGCCAGGTAATTGACTTGCTTTGCCTGCCACTACAAGCACCCACACATGCCTTTCGGGGCCTAAGAAAGGGCTTACCCAGCCTGCCACCACTACCCCCACTAGCATTCACTCACATGAACCACTTGGGGACCTAGGGACTGGCCCACCCACTCTGCTGTTGCCATCTATGTTGCCCGCACATGCTGCCTAAAAACCCAAGGATTGACCTAACATCACTATTACCATTGTTGATGAGACAAAGGCCACCCTGGGAATCCACTCATCTCCCCAGCACAATGCTGCCACTGCCAGCAGACAAGCTAGCCACTAGGAGGCCAAAAGATATACCCACCCAGACCCAGTACTACTTGTGCCCACATATTCTATTCATGTGCCCAAGGCCTAGCACACTGGGCCTACCACTGCTATCAGCAGTGCCTGAGGACTGGCCTACCTTTTGACCCTTTCTCCAGCAAAGCCTCAGTACAGTCTTCACTAACAGCTATAGCCTAAGACACTGAAAAACTCAAAGATACCACTGATGGTCATTACAGCCAATGAAATCATGTGAAGATTATATTATTACATCCACCCAGACTCAAAGCCAATGCACCATACCCAACTAACTCAACACATCTATAGGAAAAAGTGTTTCACTACAAAAGCCAATCCATACAATTGGAAGAAGCAACTGCTATATCAGATGCACAGGTATCAACATAAGGACACAGAAATCGTGAAAAGTTAGAAAACATGACACTCTCAAGCAGTACAACAATTATCAGGCAATGTAATTCAACAACAACAAAAAAATCTATGAAATACCTAAAAAAGAATTCAAAATAATGATACTAAAGAAGCTCTATGAGATACAATAGAACATAGATAAACAATAGCAAGAATTTTTTTAAAAAATCCATAACTCAAAATAGAAATTAAAATGAGATAGATATCATAATTAAGAACCAAATAAATACCAAAACTGAAAAATTCAATGAATGAAATAAAAATATACAATAGAGAGCTTCAACGATAGACTAGATCAAATAGAAGAAACAATTTCTGATCTTGAAGGCAGGTTTTTTGAAATAACACATTCAGAACAAAAAAAAAAACAATAATTTTAAAAGTGAATAAAACCTATGTGACACATGGGAAACCATAAAGCAACCAAATATTCAAATTTTGGGTATTTCAGAAGGAGAAGAGATGGGCAAAAGTCTAGATAACCTTTAAACAAAATAATAGCTTAAAACTCCCATATCTTTTAAATGATATAGACATCCAGATGCAGGAAATTTAAAGATCCCCAAATAGATTCTGTGCAAATAGATCTTTTCCAAGGCACATTAAAGTTAAACTGTCATAAGTCAAAGACAGAAAAAATTCTTTAAAAAAGCAAGAGTAAAGAGCCAAGTCACTTTTAAGGCAATCTCCATCAGACTAATAGTGGTTTGCCCAACAGAGATTTTACAAGCCAGGATAGAATGGGATGATATATTTAAAGTGCTGAAAGAACAATAAAACTTTCAGCCATGACTACTATACCCATGTACCAGCAAAACTCTCCTTCAGAAATAAAGACAAACTAAAGTATTTCCGAAAAAAGCAGAAACTGAAGAAATTAATCAACACTAGACTAGCCTTACAAGAAATGCTTAAGGGAGTTCTATATTTGGAAGTGAAAGGACAATATCTACAAATATGAAGACATACAAAAGTATAAAATTCACTTGTAGAACAGACATACAAATGAGAAAGGCAGAGAAACTCAAATGCCGCCACTATAGAAAACCACCAAACCAGAATGACAAATAATAAAAGAAGGAGAAAAGGAAAAAAAAGGTATATAAAACAATCAGAAAACAATTTTAAAAATTACATGAATAATTCTATCAATAATAACACCAAATGTAAAAAAAATTAATTTTCCACTTAAAAGACAGAGACTGGCTAAATGGATAAAAAATGACCTAACTATATGCTGCCTACAATAAACTTACTTCACCTATAAAAAACACAAAAGAAGAAAAGTGAAGGGATGGAAAAAGATATTCCATTCAAAGAGAAACCAAAAACAAGCAGAAGTAGCTATATCAGAAAAAAATGAAAAAGAGAAAACAAGAGACAAAGAAGGTCATTATGTAATGCCAACGGGATCAATTCAACAAGAGGATATAACAATTCTAAATATATACACATCAATCAATGGAGCACCCAGATATATATAATAAGTCTTTGCAAATGTTAGCCAGTACATACTTCAACACCACAAGATTACATTAACTCATTTGTGGAAAGTCATCTGGATAGGATTGTGAATTGATTAAGGGGTGAAGAGAGAGACCACTGGAAATACTGAGAGGTAGAATTTTTATCTAAATATAATGAGCATTACTTAAAAGGGCTATATAGATCATTACTGTTGGTTAAAATTCTTAAAAAATTAGGTTCAAAATTCAAAGTTTCCCCCTCTACACAGCAGTTATACAAAATATAATCTATTTTCTCTGAACTTGAGAACATGAATAAATTTGCATCCTTTCTTGAATCTTTATGCCTACTTTCTAGTTTATGCTATTTCCCCTTTTGTGTAATCCCTCTCTGACATGGCTGCTTATTTTTTAAACTTATTTTGAAAGTTGTCATTATAAAGCATTTCCAGAATTACCTAGGGAGGATCAGGCATCTCCTTGGTGATCAAATTTTAATTTATCAAATTTAATTTACCTATTAAAATAAAACCTAATATTATAATTATTTGTCTGCATATCTTTTTGGCCCACTGATCTATTCATCTTTATGTTCCTTGTATTTGTAAATATTAGGCACAGCACATGTTTTCCAGTAGAAAAAAATGGAGGAATAAATCAAAGAGCTAGGGTGAGTGCATGATTCTCACATTTTTCCTAATGAACATGTCTGTGTTTCTCTGTAGACAGGAATTAGTGTGCTCACATACCACAAATTTTCTACATGCCATGTGAATTGCTGAATATCTGCAGAAGTGATTATAAAATAAGACTTATGTAGCTTCCAAGAAGAATTATACAGAATATTAAGTATCTAATTTCATAGATGAGTAGAAAGTGCACTGGACTAGGACTCAAAATACTTGGGATTTAATCCCAGTCCTACACTTAGTGATAGGGACACCTCTCTACACTAAAGTAATAACTGATAAGCATCATTCTCTCTGTTTTTGTCCATTATCATTCCTGCTTTTGTTCTTGATGATTTTGCTATCCAGTCAGAAATTCAGTCTAAAACCTTGGTCTCTCAGTTCCCTTACATTCTCGTATTCAACAATTTTGAGCATCATCAACATCTGCCACTCACTATGATTTTATTTTAACCCTTATCCATATTGGATTCCATGAATATAATTTCAACTTCCTGCTTTCATGTGGCAACATCATAACCCAATTGAAACCCTAATGTTGGCTTACTCTGTGACTACACATGAATAGCTAAACACGAATGGAAGAAATCACACAACCATGTAGACTGGTCTTACTTTAAATTTATCATATAATCGCACATCTCAAGAGGTTCTTCAGTGCAACTTGTTAAAACTAGTATGTTAACCCAGGAATTTTGGTCTCCCAATCTACCCGATGACTATTTTACAAATAATTCAAATAATTCATTCCTTTCAAATGGCCACAACTTCTCACTTCTAAATTCTAAATGCTTCTAAATTCACATATGTTCTAAATTCCCACTGATTTGAATGGATGGATTACTCCTGATCTCTTCTAAGGTTACTGTCTACCATGCACTGAATACCATATGCCAGTCCCTATTCAGGACTTTTTCCTCCTGTAATAATTTTATTTTCTTAACCATCATAGTTCCTCTCTGTACGTAATAATATATAGCATCATGAAAAGAACCCTACCTTAATGTCTTCTTCCAGATATCATCCAATTTCTCTATGTCCTTTTTTAAGCAAAATTGTTCAAACATGTTTATTACTTCCACTATCGCCACTTTATCTACCTTTATTTTTGATTCAACTCTAATAACTCCTTTCCCCAATATTTCATGAAAACTATTCAGCTTGAAATTACCAATTAACTCTATATTGTGGAAATTTCTCAGATTTCAGTGTTACCAATGTCTCAGCAGTAACTGAACTCAGCAAAACTAATATTTTGGCAGAGCTGCTTATTCTGTATTCAAATATTCCCTTCACTTGGTTTCTTGGACACTATGTTCTTGTGTTTCTCCCATCACCCCATCTTACGAACAGCTATTAATTAGTCCTCCTTTGTTAGAGTCCACTCTCTGACCTCTAAAGTTTTGAATTTCCAAAGGTCAAGTTTTGTAATACTTTTATTTTGATCTATGTACACTACCCAAATGATTGAATCTAGATTTAATATTTAATTATTGAATAGTAATATATGCTGATAATGCCCAAAGTTTTATCTTCAGTGTAGATCAAGTCCCTGAGGTCAAGACTAATATATACATCTGCCTATTAAGTTTCTCCATCTGGTATTACATGTAATTCTATTTTAATGGAATCACTCAGAGGTTTGTCCCAGTTGTTGTGGCCTACTCTGTAGTCACTCTTGATCTCTCTCTTTCTCTCACACCTGGCAGTCAATCTTCCAGCGCAGAATAAATTGAGGAGTGGCCAGAGCAGAGGAAGCCAAACCAGTTGGGAGGCTATTGCAATTGGCCAGGTGAGGGATGATAGTGATGGGGACTAGGGTGGTGGTTTTGCATTAAAGACACACAAAAGTAATCAAAGGGGAAAATTAGCAATTTTATTTCTAGATCAGAGCTCATTCTCACCTCTTTGCTTTCATTCATAAACTACCCTCACCACAAATTTGAAAGAAGGATAAACACCATCCTCCATCTTCATCCCAATCTGAATATTTGCATCCTTTCATGTAAATGTCAAAAAGTACCCCCAAGGATAAAATGTAGATATTGTACGAATGTACTTCACATCTGCATAAACAATAGTAATCCCATTATTAATACAAAAATAATCTCCAAGGACAATTTCCACTTACTTCTTTGATACATAGAAAGTAAATTCCTTGCATTTTAGAATAGCTGCTTCCCTCACCTCTTCAACTATCCACCACCAGTATTCGGAAATACTGAGAGATCTATTCTCTGAGCACCTGATTATACAACGAAGAAAATGCTTACTGGCAAAATAACTGCATCTAATATTATTCAATTTTCCCTGGCATGAAGATAAATTACTAAACTTTTTCTTTCAATATTGGATGAACAGACACCTTGAACTGGCTATATGTAATAAAAACTTTTGTGGTATCAATAAACCCATTTATTCATGTGTAAAGTCTAGATGATTGTATCTTATCTTTTTGCATTGTCATTATAAAAACAAAATTATAAGATATATAAAAATCCAATGAAATCTATTATCAAATAATTTCTACTTTCCAGATTTTTCAATATCTACTATATTTATTCCCACCAGGGAAACTTCTCTGAAAGGTACTGTTTTTAACAATACAAATATTTAATTTAGACTTTCATTTTTAGTTGTTAAGACAAAACATTTCTGCATGTGGACAATAAGTACAATAGCAATGTATGCTAACATTTTCATCCTCACTCTTGAATCATTCTTTTCTTTAATTTCAGCATATCACAGGGGTACCAATGTTTAGGTTGCATATATTGCCTTTGCCCTGCCCGAGTCAGAGCTTCAAGCATGTCCATTCCCCAGACGGTGCACACCGTACCCGTTAGGTGTGAATATACCCATCCCCTCCTCCCCTCCCACCTGCCTGACCCCCGATGAATATAACTACTGCTACTACTATATTTGCACATAAGTGTGATCAGGTAATACCAATTTGATGGTAAGTACATGTGGTGCTTGTTTTTCCATTCTTGTGTTTACCGCACTTAGCAGAATGGACTCCAGCTCTATCCAGGATAATACAAGAGGTGATAGACCACCATTGTATCTTTCCTACAGTGTCTAGTAGTTCATTTTTATTACTGGTTAATAACAAAGAATTTTTTCTGGGTCCAATCCACATCCTTAAACTTCTCTTCCCTTATCACACATTCTCACATGATTATTGCTTTACTTATCATTTTCCTGTTCATGATTTCTAAATGTATACGTCTAGTTCAAATGTCTTTCTGAATTTTAAACCTAAGAATGTAACTACCCTTTAGACTTTCCCACATGGATAAAAGCCCCGTAAGCACTATTAAATCAACATACCAACAAACCAATTGCTCACATCTACTCCAAACCCTTGCATCTCACCTGCTCCTCCCCACTAACTCAAAGCAGTTCTCATATTTTATTTTCTATTTAAATTAATTTTCCTGACAAGCATACCACTTATCAACCTAAAAATCTCAAAATCACAAACCATGTTTGACTCTCAACCTCTCTTCAAAATGTCAACACCCCCTCATATTCAGCTATTAAAAATCGACTACCAATTATGAGTATTTTAGGACCTTTTTCCATAGTATATTAAAGATAAGCTGTCTGCTCCCCACACCACCATCTTATTATATTATTTTCCCAACTAATCTCTCTGGTTTGCCTTATTTGACTCCCCCACAATCTATTCTCTGCACAGTACTCAGAGATAATTCTCAAACATGAGTTACATCAAGGCATTCTCCAACCTACAATTTAGTAGTCCCACTGTCTTAGGATAACAATCGAATTACAGGTATGACATACAAAGTCCTTTATAATATGGTCACTCTCTATATCTCCAGCCTATTCTTTCACAATTCTCTAATTACCTTCCCTTTCACTGTTTATCTCATTAAATCTTAAGACATCTGGGACATATTCTTGAGTGATTTTTAAAAAAGAGATCCATGTAATAATGTAGCTTGAGAAACTTTGATAGTCTCTCAAATTAGACTAAGCACGCTACAATCCTTTTTGGGGCATTTCATTGAAATTTCTTCCAAATCCACATACTCAATATTATTAAAGCCCCCACACCTTTAGGATTTAACTAAGAAGTTATTTCTCAAAAAAACCTTCATATGAACCCTAAAGAATGGATCAAGTTCTCTCCTATGTGCTCCTTAGTATCCTATACTTACTCTGGCTCAATATTTAGCAAAATTTATTGTAATTATCTATTCACCTCGTGCTTTCTTTTAAGAGGAAAAGAGGTGCTTCAAAACAAGATATGTGCCTACTATATAACACTTGGTACAGAGTAGAAGTTTATAAAAATCTTGATAATAAATGAAAAGACATGGCAATCATCATGCTTTCATGTAACACCCAAGAAAATCTAAAAACCCGAAAAGCACAATAATTATAAAAGGCATCAGTATCATGTATATTGCTTATGTTTTTCAAATTATTGAACAATTGTGGGTAGTGTACGATTGGTATCTATTCCATAATAAGAATATTGTGGAATATGCTAAAAAAATTGCAAAGGTTCCATTGAAGTTATTGTGGGTTGTAACTATGACAGTGCACAGGCACATTTTCATAGAGCTAAATTAATAATTTAGCTTTACAGTTTAGATGAGATAGATATGAATTCATTTTGAAGAAACATAGAGTATCTTCTGATTCGGAAATTAGAACAAAAGAATATAATTTCAGAATAATCAAAGGTGTTAACTAACATTTAAAACTATTTGCCTAAATACCCTGTCTCCATGGGGGATCCAAGCAGAATGGGAGCCACAGAGGCCACCTTAGAAGCCCTGCAGTGACTGCATCAGCAGGAACTGGGCAGAGGGAGAGTCCTGGCTGCCAAGCAGTGCTGCTGCACGGCCCTACAGCCATAGCTCCAAGGCTCTATGCCTCAGTTGGGCCCTGTTACTCCATCCTCAAGGCTCTGGTGCTGCGACTGGCCCTGTGCCCTTGCTCTGGGGCACCTACACTGCCACTGGACCCCACAGCCCCACCTATGTGATTCCTACCTTACCCAACTGCCACTGTCACTGCTGCAACGAGACGCAGGCAGAGCAAACTCCCACATTGCCAGACTTTGTGGAGAGGGTCTTGACTAGCTCCCAACCTGATCTTCCAACACAAGCCAGAGGAACAATCCATCACTCCACACAAAGATCACCCAGCACCAGCTTGGACTGTGGCAGTCACAGGGGAATGGGGCAACACAGATCAACTGCATTACAGGTTCTCAGTGCACCTGTTCCTCCCCTGCTGGGATAATCTTCCAGAGGAGGTCACAAAAGCACCTACCGGGGATCTCTCCTTCTTCTCACTAAGTAGGCAAGTTCCCAGAAAAGAACAGGTGCAATGCAAACCTATCTGCTATGAGCTGAGAGACGAGTTTTCATATTAGGAAAAAAAAAAAAAAAAAAAAACAGCAAAGAACTCTGACAACATCAAAAAACAAGCTAGTTTGACATCCCCAAGGGATCACAATGAATCTAAAGCAATGGACCCCAACCAAAAGGAAATTCTGGAAATGTCAGAAATGGGATTTAGAATATGGATGGCAAATAAGATGAATGAGATTCAAGAGAAAGTTGAAAACTAACACAAAGGAGCCAAAAATATATTTCAGGACATCACTAAAAAAGTTTAAAAGACGCTAAAGAGCTATAAAACATAAGAAAGGATATAACAGAACTTAAAGAAACGAAAGAATCATTTAGGGAATTTCAAAATGCAGCAGAAAGCTTAGGCAACAAACTATACCAAGTAGAAGACGGAATTTCAGAGCTTGAAGACAAGGCTCTTGAACTACCCCAGTCAATGAAAAATGCAAATAAAAGAATAAAAAAGAATGAACAATCACTCAGAAAAATATGTGACTATGTGAAGTGAACTAATAGATGTATTACAGGTATCACTGATGGATAAGAAGTAAAAACAAAAAGCATAAAAAACTAAATCAAGGGAATTATTGAAGAAAACTTCTTTGGTATTGCCAAAGATTCAGATTCAAGATGGGAAGATTCATAGCCAATGGGATATTGCCAAGACACATATACCTTAACTTTGCCAAAGTCACAATGAAGAAGAAAATTCTACAAGCAGCAAGATAAAAGCAACAACTAACCCCAAAAGGAAAATCCATCAGGTTAACCGCTGACTTCTCAGCAGAGACCTTCCAAGCCAGAAGGGATTTTTAGTCTTCCTAAACAGAACAACTACCAGTCAAGAAATCTGTATTATGCAAAACTAAGTTTCATAAGTGATGGAGAAATAAAGACTTTTCCAGAGAAACAGACACTAAGGGAATTTGTTTCTACTAGACCTTCCCTATGGAAAATACTCGGAACTGAACTATACATGGAACAGTACAATAGTACTATAGTACTACACATAGTAGTACTATACACAATACTATACATAGTAGTACTATACATAGAACAGTACAACAGTACAATAGATACCCACCAGTGTTGAAACACTAGAAACTTAAAGCTCAGAGCTCTTATAAAACAAGAGCATGAGAGAGAAATAAAACAACAAGATATGCAACATGATGAACAGAATACAATTCCACATATCAACACTATCAGTAAACACGAACAGTCTTAATGCCCCACTTAAAAGACATAAACTGGCTGAATGGATGAAAATACACACCCCTAATATATGCTGTCTCCAAGAAACACATCTAACTCCCAAGTACTTGCACAGACTCAAAGTAAAGGGATGGGAAAAAATATTCCACACAAATGGACACCAAAAGCAAGCAGGTGTAGCCATTCACATATTAGATAAAATAGATTTTGTGTCAACAATGGTATAAAAAAGACAAAGATGGTCATTATACATTGGTAAAGGGACCAATTCAACATGAAGACATAATAATGTTAAATATATATACACCTAATACAGAAGCTCCCAGATTCACAAAGCAAATTCTACTAGATCTAAGCAAAGAAATAAACAGTAGCATAGTAATTGCTGGGGAATTCAACACCCCGCTGGCAGAGCTAGACAGAACCATCAAAGAAGAAAATCAATAATGAACACTAGACTTAAACAGCGCTCTAAAATAAATGAACCTAACATACATTTACAGAGCATTCTAACCCAAAACTACTGAATATAGATTTTTCTCATCAGCATACGGGACATTCTCCAGGATCGATTATATCTTAGGCCACAAAAGAAGACTCAGCAAATTTAGAAAAAATGAAATCATGCCATGTATCTTCTCAGCCCACAGAGGAATAAAACTAGAAATCAATGCCAAGAGAAACATTCAAATCTACACAAAGTCATGGAAATTAAACAACCTGCTGGTAAACAATCCTTGAGTCAATGATGAAACTAAGAAGAAAACCAAAAGATTCCTCAAACTGAACAACAAAGAGTATAAAAGCTATCATAATCCATGTGATACAGAAAAAGCAATCCTAAGGGGAAAATGCATATAGCCTTAAAGACCTACATCAAAGTGACAGAAAGATTTCAAATTAACACTCTAATATCACATCTCAAGGGACTAGCAAAGAAAAGCAAACCAAACTCAAAACCAGCAGAAGAAATAACAAAGCTCAGAGTAGAACTAAACAAAATGGAAACCAAAAAAAATAGTAAAAAGGATCAATGAAACAAAAAGTTGGTTCTTTGAAAAGATAAGCAAAATCAATAGCCAGATTAACCAGAACTAGAAGAGAAAGGACTAAAATAAGCTCAATCAACATTGAGAAAAGAGGCATTACAACTGATATCACAATAATACAAAACAACATCTGTTTATGCTATTGAAACCTCTATGAATATAAACTAAAAAATGGAAAGAAAAATGACAAATTACTGGAAACACACAAATTACCAAGCATGAATCAGGAAGAAATAGAAATTCTGAATAGAATGATAATGAGCAGAGAGATTGAAGCAGTAATAAAAAAAAATCTTCCCCCCAAAAAGTCCCAGACCAGATGGATTCACAAATGAATTCTACCATATCTACAAAGAAGAACTGGTACCTACCCTACCGAAATTATTCCATAACATCAAGAAGGAGGGAATCCTCTCTAATTCATTCTATGAAGTCACATAAACAGAAATAAAAACAAAGACCATATGATCATCTCAATAAACGCAGAAAAAGTATTTGACACAATACTACTCCCTTTCATGATAAAAACCCTCAATAAACTAGAAGGAACACACAAAATATTAATAATAAAAGCCATATATGAAAAACCCACAGCAAACATCATACTGAATATGGAAAAGTTGGAAGCATTCTCCCTACGAATTGGAACCAGAGAAGGGTGCCCACTTCCACATAGTAATGGAAGTCCTAAGCAGAGCAATCAGGCTAGAGTTAGAAACAGAGCATATTCAAATTGGGAAAGAGGAGGTCAAACTTTCCCTATTTGCCGATAATATGATCTTATGTATAGAAAATACTAAAGACTCCACCAAAAGGCACCTAAAGTTGATCAATAAATTTAGCCAAGTCTCAGGTCACAAAATCAATGCACACAAACTAGTCGCATTTCTATATACCAATAACAGTCAAGCTGAGAGTCAAATCAAGAACTCAATATGATTCATAATAGCCACAAATAAAATAAAATATCTAGGCACATACTTAACAAAAAACATGCAAGATATCTATAAGGAGAACTACTAAACATTGATGAAAGAAATCATAGATGACACAAACAAATGAGTAAACATCCCATTCTCATGGATTGGTAGAATCAACATAATTTAAATGTTTGTACTGCCAAAGTGATGTACAGATTCAGTGAAAATAATTCTATGCTTCATTTGGAACCAAAAAAGAGCCAAATAGCCAAAGCAATCTTAAATAAAAAGAACAAACTGGAGGCATCACATCACTTGACTTTTTAACACATTAACTGCCACGAGAGTTGTATTTAACTCACTCTAGTTGTGACCTCAGGGCTGCATAAAGCATATATAAAATCTTACCTGTCAATGTTATTATTGTTACAATTAATATTGCAATTTTAATTCTAAAAACATGGAATAAATGAATAGAAGTCAATAAATTTTATTTTTCTACTTATGTTTATTTTTAAATTACACTTGAAGTTTTTATTCTATTTTCATAATAAAACACGGTGGCCCCAAGGAAAAGTTTCTGGATTTTTGATGTGGAGGTCAATGTGTTAAATTATACTACAAGGCTATAGTAACTAAAACAACATGGAACTGGTAAAAAAGTGGAGATGTAGACCAACAGAACAAAATAGAGAACCCAGAAATAAAATTATCTACCTACAACACACTGATCTTTGACAAAGCAGACAGCAACATAAACTGTAGAAAGGAAGCCCTATTCAATAAATAGTGCTAGGAAAACTGCATAGTCACATGCAGAAGAATAAAGCAGGGCCCCTATCTCCCACCACTTATGAAAATTAATTCATGATGGATAAAATACTTAAATGTAAGGCATGAAACCTTAGGTGTTTTAGAAGAAAACGTAGGTAAAATTCTTCTACATATCAGCCGAGGCAAAGAATTTATGACTAAGGACCCAAAGGCAAATACAGCAAGATCAAAAATTAATAAATTGGACTTAATTAAATTAAAAAGCTTCTGCACAGAAAAGGAAATAATCAACAGAGTGAACAGACAACCTACAGAATGGGAGAAAATATTTGCAAATTATACATCCAATAAAGGACTAATATCCATAATGTCTAAAGAACTCAAACAAATCAGCAAGAAATAAAGAAAAACATATTAAAAAGTGGGCAATAGACATGAACAGACATTTTTCAAAAGAAGATAGACAAATGGCCAACAAATATATGAAAAAAATGCTCAACATCACTAATCATCAAGGAATGCAAATTAAAACCACAATAAGATATTGTCTTACCTCTGTCAGAATGACCATTACTAAAAAGTCAACATACAATAGATGATGGCATGGATTCAGAGAGAAAGGAACACTTATACACTGTTGGCAAGACTGCAAATTAATACAAACTTTGTGGAAAATATGGAGATTCCTCAAATAAAAAATTGTAGACTTGCTATTCAATCTAGCAATCCCGCTATTAGGTATCTACCCAAAGGAAAGGAAGTCATTTTATCAGAAAAAAACACCTCTACTTGAATGTTTAATGTAATACAATTGCAAAACATGGAATCAACCTAAGCGCTCATTGATTCATAAGTGGATTAAGAAAATATTATATATATATATTTATACACACACGCACACCACCCATGGAGAATTACTGTTATAAAAAGGAATGAACTAATGTTCTTTGCAGCAACTTGGGTGGAATTGGAGACATTATCCTAAGCGAAGTTTCTCATGAATGGAATGACCAACATCATATGCACTCTTTAACAATTGGAAGCTAAATGAAGGGCACATATGGGCACAAGAATATGTAAAGATCTTTGGAATCCAAGAAAAGGGAAGGTGAGAGGGGTTGAGGAGTAAAAACTTATTATCAGGTACAATGAATGTTATTCTGATGACAGAAACACTAAAATCCCTGACTTCATTTTTTTTTTAATGTATAAATAACATTTAATGAGAATCATTTTTATTTTCATTTCAGAATTTTATGGGGGTACACATGTTTTGGTTACATAAATTGCTTTTGTACAATTTAAGTCAAAGATGTGAGCATGCTCTTTACCAAGTTAGTGTACATTGTACCCATTAGGTGTGAATTTACCCATCCCCTCCTTCCTCCCCCCACCAACTTGATTTGCCTTCAATTTTACTTCCATATGTGCAAATAAGTGTTGATCGATTAGTTCTAATTTAATATTGATTAGATGTGGTGTTTGTTTTTCCATTCTTGTGGTAATTCACTAAGAAGAATGGCCTCCATTTCCATACAGGTTATTACAAAAGATATTAGATCACCATTTTTTTATGGCTGAGTAATGCTCCATATACATATACTACATTTTATTAATCAATTCACGTATTCATGGGCATTTGGGTTGATTCTACATCTTTGCAATTGTGAATTGTGATGCTATAAACATTCGAGTACAAGTGTCTTTTTTATAAAATGTCTTTTTTTCCTTTGGGTAAATACATAGTGGTGGGATTGCTGGATCAAATGGTGATGTAAACAAAAGGGAAAACATATCATGCCCATGAATCGGCAGAATCAACATTGTTAAAATGTCTATACTACCCAAATTGATTTACCAATTCAATGCACCCCATTAAAATACCATCATTACTTTTTTCAGACCTTGAAAAAATAGTTCTACACTTCATGTGGAATCAGAAAAAGACCCCAAATAGTTAATGCAATCTTACATAATAAGAATAAATTGAAAGGCATCACTTTACCAGACTTCAAACTATACTACAAGGCTATAGTAACCAAAACAGCACAAAAACTGGCACAAAAACAGAGACATAGATCTGTGGGTCACAACAGAGAACACAGATATGAATCCATCTTCATATTGCCCTCTGATCTTTGACAAAGCAGACAAAAACATACACTAGGGTTAAGAATCCCTATTCAATAAATTGTGCTGGGAAAATTAGATAGCCACATGTAGTAGGCTGAAACAGGATCCACACCTCTCACCTCTCACTAAAATCAATTCACAATGGATAACAGACTTAAACCTAAGGCATGAAACTACAAGAATTTTAGAAGAAAATGTTGGAAAAACTCTCATAGATATCGGCCTAGACAAAGAATTTATGAAAAAGACCCCAAAAGCAATCACAGCAACAACAAAAATAAATAAATGGCACCTGATCAAATTTAAAAGCTTCTGCACAGCCAAGGACACAAAAAATAGAGCAAACAGACAGCCTATGAAATGAGAGAAAATATTTGCATGCTATCCATCTGATAAAGAGCTGATAACCATAATCTACAAAGAATTCAAGCAAATTAGCAAGAAAAAAATCAAACAATCCCTTTAATAAGTGGGCAAAAAACATGAACAGAAACTTCAAAAGAAGACGGACTAATGGCCAACAAACACGTGAAAAAATGCTCAGTGTCTCTGATCATCAAGGAAATGCAAATCAAAACCACAATGAGATATCACCTAACTCCAGTGAGAATGGCTTTTATCAAAAAGTCCCAACACAACAGATTCTAGCGAGGATGCAGAAAGAAAGGAACACTCATACACTGTTAGTGGGACTGTAGATTAGTACAGTCTCTATGGAAAGTAGTATGGAGATACCTCAAAGAACTATGAGTAGGCCTACCATTTGATCCAGCAATCCCACTGCTAGGTATTTACCCAAGGAAAAAAAGATTTTTTATAAAAAAGACACTTGCACTCAAATGTTTACAGCAGCACAATTGACAATCACAAAGATGTGGAATCAATCCAAATGCCCATCAATAAATGAGTGGATTAATAAAATGTGGCATATGTATATCATTGAGTACTGCTCAGCCATTAAAAAAATGGTGATCTAGTATCCTTTGTAACAACCTGGATGGAACTGGAGGCCATTCTTCTTCATGAAATATTGCAAGAATGGAAAAACAAACACCACATGTACTCAATGCTAAATTGGAACTAATTGATCAACACTTACATGCACATATGGAAGTAAAACTCAAGGGAAATCAAGCAGGTGTAAGCGGGGAGGTGGGATGCGTAAATTCAAACCTAATCGGTACAGTGCACACTAACTGGCTGAGGGCACACTTACAACTTTGACTCAAACTGTACAAAAACAAATTATGTAACCAAAATGTGCATACCCCTGTAAAATTCTGAAATTAAAATAAAATAACATTCGGACATTAATGTTCTGGGTTTTTTCCTTTTAATTTTGACATGTAATAATTGTACGTGTTTATGGGTACATAGTGATATTTACATACATATATACAATGTGTAATGATCAAATCAGGTAATTAGCATATTCAACACCTTGAACATTTATTGTTTCTTTGTGTTGGGAACATTCAAAATCCTCTCTTCTAGCTGTTTGAAAATATGCACTAAATTATTGTGACCCATATTCACCATACAGTGATACAGAACACTAGAACTTATTCATCCTGTCTAGCTGTAACTTTCCTCCCCTCTTACCTACCCTACCATTCCCAGCCTCTAATAACCACAATTCTACTCTCTGTATCGGTGAAAGCTCTGTTATTTTTAACTTGGCTTCATTTATCATGGGTTCTGAAACTGGATGTACTAATATTTTGTTACCAAAAGCAAAAATTATCTTTTGTTCATGGCACACATAAAAGCTATTTTTCCCTTCAAAGGGAAGAGAAATTACCATATGATGAAAAGGAAGAAAGAAACCCCAACAGCTATACACTAGAACATGAAACAGTCCGAGGGCTACAACTGCCCTGAGTGCCTTCTGTCTGATGTCACATGAGGCTGCTGAGAAGGATGCTCCATCCTTCAGATGCCCACAATACTCTTTCTCAGTAAGGTAATATAATATTTAATAACCCTTTACTTCCTGGGGCATTTGTCCTTCATTCAAACCCAAATTCATCCCTCTCCAATTTGTTTTTTTTCTTACTATACTCTCTGTGAGATTAGAACATAATGCAAATCTCTCTCTAATTAATAACATTTTATATATAAAGAAAGAATTATATTAATACAAGCATGAGCCCCTACTCATAAAAATTTCAACTGTGGTGCCACACTGACAGATTTGTTTTATAAATTATTTTTTAATTGTATAATCTTTTTCTACATTTTTTATTACAAAAAAAGTTGAAATATACAAAAATAGCATAGTATAATGGAGCTCATGTACCCATCACCCAACTTCAGCCATTATCAACTTATGTTTTATTTATACTCCCATATCCCCTCCAATATTATTTTAAAAGAAATTGCATCTGTGATATCATTTTGTAAGTAAATATTTCAGTAAATTTTAGTAAATATTGCTAAAAGACAAGAACCTGTTTTTTTAAAGTAGCCATAATAAAATCATCGCAAGTAAAGGAAAATGAAAAGTAATTTTTTTATTTCATCAAGTGTCCATCCAGCATCAGTAGTGGATACTGTTCTGAACCACCCAGCTCTCCTGGGTTGAAAGGCTTATGTCCCCAGTTGCTGGGAGTGCTACCAGCTGACAGCCCTCAGCTTGTTGGCCTTTTCCCTCAATGTCACACACTTTTCCCTGGGGCAGCCCATATCCAGAGACTGCCCAATGCAGGGTTAAGAGCCAGTACCCCAACTCGGGACTTCTCTGAGGAACTATCCAGGCTTTAGCACTTCCTGTGGGGTCAGTGGGCAGAGGACTTGTGGCAACTGCGTCTCAGCCCAGCTTCTCTCTCTCTGCCCAATCCTGCTGCCTTCCCTTCCCCTGCAAGTGCTGATTCCAGAAGAATTCCCCAGGAAATGTCCTGCATGCTAATCTTTGTCTCAGTCTACTTTCCAGAGACACAAACCTGCAATAGCATTCAAGTTTCTACGTGTCTGATGTCATAAATGATTTGTCTGTTTATTTTGGCTTTAACAGATTCTTTACTTGAATTAGAATCCAAATGAGGTCCACATTGCAACTTGTTGGTACCTCTTGTAGTGGGTAGGTTCCCTCCTCTGTCTCTCTCTTTTTTCTCCTTGCAATTGACATTTTGAAGAAATAGAGTCTTTGATTCTCTAGTGTTTCCCACAGTCAGAATTTTGCTGATTGCATCGCCACAGCGTAACTTCCCATGTTTCTCTGTTACTGCACTCCCTGTAAATTGATAGCTGGATCTAGAGACCTGATCAGATTCATCTGGAGGGGGCAAGAACTTTATAAGTGTTGTTGAGTTCTTCCATTAAGAAGTACTTAATTTTTAGGTATCTTTTTGTGGTGTTAATCACCTTTGATGTAGAATGGAATGCCAAGATCCACTTATTCATTCATAGGGATACTCTATCATTTCTTCTTCATTTATTAGTTACAATGCTTCTGTTTGGTTACCTGGTAGTATAATTCACACAGGAAAATCAGGATAAATGCCTGATTTTTTTAACTGTTCTCAAAATAATGAGGTGATTCCCTAGCATCCTCCAATAGCGACCAATTTTTTTCTACTTTGATTATGAATTATAGAGTTCTACTTACTTGCTGTCATTATTCTTATTAATGTTTCAATTGCCACACCTATGTCCAATGGGAGTTCCAATGTAGCACCTGGTTCCATTTGATACGACTCTAAGTAATCTTTGATCGCTTCTGTTGGTTTTCCAAACAATTCTCCAATTCTCAGATGCCAACCGAGTATCCTACAATTCTATTCGGTTCTGACACTAACTAACTAGAGATAATGCAGACCCCACAGTTTAAGGGTCAGTCCCATAAGATTGTCCCCACTTCAGATGCCAGCCACAAATGGGGTCCCCAGGCTACGCACACTTCTGCCTGACCAAGTATAAATTCAGGGGCCCTCATGATCCCCCCTCCCGGGTTTAATAATTCACTAGAATGACTCACAGGACTCAGAAAAGTTCTATATTCACACAATCTATTATAAAGGACACAAATGAACATCCAGATAAAGAGATGCACAGGGCAAGGCGTGAAGTGGCACAGACTTTCCATGCCCTCCCTGGCATGCCACCCACCAGCACACCCATGTGTTCACCAACCCAGAAGCTCACTTAGACTCCTTGCTTCAGGGCTTCTATCAAAGTGTCATTATGTAGGCATGACCGATTAAATCGTTGGCCACTGGTGAATGAACTCAATCTCCAGCTCCTCTTCCCTCCCTGGAGATTAAGGAGGGAGGGCTGCAAGTTCTAACCCTGTAATCATATACTTGGTTCCTCTGGCAATGGTCCCCATCCTAATGCTATCTGTGGGCCCAACAAAAGCCACCTCATTAGCATAAACTCAGGTCTAGGTGAAAGGAGCCCTTAGTGAGTAGCAAAAGAAACTCCTATCAGTCTAGAAATTCAAAGGGTTTAGGAGTTCTGTGCCAAGAACTAGGGTCAAAGACCTTCTTTTCCTTCTGACAAGACAAGATGTTCTAGGCTCATTTTGTACATTGCCTGCCCCAGACTTGTCATCTGACATTTCTACAGGGTCCAAGGTTCTTTTTAGTGGGAAATGGTATTTGGAGACCACAATCTGGACACTAAGTGTATTCATTGCTACTGGGTTAGCTACTGTTTCTAGGCCTTTTAAGTAGGCAGAACTAGAAAATTTCTTTTAAGATAAAATTCCTCATGTATTCAACTGATACTTGCAAGTCAAATTCAGGACTAGAGTATTTTCATTTAATCTCTTGTATCTCCCAAGCCAAGAATCCTAGAATTTGATTTAGAATGTTGCATAATTATTCATTCTCTTTATCCCACAATATACATGAAACAGTAGCAACCAGAAATGTCTATTGTGTATCCCACAAATCACGTGAACAGTAGCAACCAGAAATATGACTTTTGAAAACAATTTATAAAAAGATTTTCATTCTCTCCTCTGCCTAGATTATGTCCCACTAGGGATATACTGTCCAATTACTGGGTTTAAAGTCACTTGATATAGTTCTTTTCTGCCACCAACTGAAACTGATAAGGTTGATTTTGTTTCATTTAGTTTTTACTGTCTAGGGATTGCTTTTTAAATGCAATTTTGTTTTATAACCATGTAAACTATTTTCACAGTCCTAAAGTCACATAAAACAATCCTATTCAGAGAAGCCTAGTTTATATCCCTTTTCCTTTCATTATATTCTCTCCTATTCCTTATGCATAAAAAATTTTAAATTAGTTTATCCTGTCAATGTTTGTCTTAAAATATAAGCATATATGTGTGCATACTACTTTCTTTCTATGAAAAATTATCCTCATCTTAATTATAAGAATTTCTAGGCCAGGCACGGTGGCTCACGCCTGTAATCCTAGCACTCTGGGAGGCTGACATGGGAGGATTGCTCAAGGTCAGGAGTTTGAAACCAGCCTGAGCAAGAGCGAGACCCCGTCTCTACTAAAAATAGAAAGAAATTAATTGGCCAACTAAAAATATATAGAAAAAATTAGCCGGGCATGGTGGCGCATGCCTGT
>CAUYRT010080226.1:0-33405 GCA_963574885.1 Lepilemur ruficaudatus | reverse complement strand
GTCAGCCTAGCTCACAGCAACCTCAAACTCCTGGGCTCGAGCAATCCTTCTGCCTCAGCCTCCCAAGTGGCTAGGACTACAGGCATGCGCCACCATATCTGGCTAATTTTTTCTATATATTTTTAGTTGGCCAATTAATTTCTTTATAGTAGAGATGGGGTCTCGCTCTTGCTCAGGCTGGTTTCGAACTCCTGACCTTGAGCGATCCGCCCGCCTCGGCCTCCCAGAGTGCTAGGATTACAGGTGTGAGCCACCGCGCCCGGCCCATGATGGAGTTTTAATGCAGTTATAATTTAATGATGATAAATATTTTTAGTAAAGCACCTGTCCCAAAGAGTTCATCCTATTTTGCTGACAGCTCTATGCTTTTCAACTGTCCTGTGAAGCAGGACAGAGCAAAAGAGTATTGTATTTCAAGCCTCCTGCTTAAGGAAACAGGTATTCAGAAGTGAAGAACGACAGGTAGAATCAATCAAGATCATCCAGTTAATAACATCAGGTATAAAACTTCCTTCTGCTGACTGTACTTAGGTTCTATGGCCTTCAACTTTTTAAGCCCTCAATTTATAAACTCATGGACCACTTCAGTTTACTAACAATAGTAATAAAACAATATTGTTTAAGGGTAATATTGTGTATACATTTCGTGTCAAGCACCGTTTTAAGCACTTCAAAATCAGCAAAGCCTTTAAAGTTCACAACAACTGTATGGAGTGGATAATACTATTAGCTCTAATTAATAAATGAGGAAACTTAGTTATGGAAAGTTATAACTTGCCTAAAGTCACATAACTAACGACAAAAGCATATTCAAAACTGGGTAGTCTGGCTGTGGGGTCTTTGTTCTTAATGATTATGCCATCCTCAATTTAAAAAGTTCAACAAATGTATGAATTTTTGCCTCGGTGATAAGAATAGCTTATATTTGCACAATGCTTAATTTTTCACCCGAGGATTTTTATCATGTTATGTTTTAGAGGCTTATTTGTGTGTACTTTGTAGAATCAGGTAGCTGGTAGAAAATAATTTTCTGAATCTAAATAAGGAACATTTTGGTATCACCTCCATTTTGTGTGGTTCAGAGCCTAGAAAATTCAAAGAACTACAACTTAAGAACTTCCATGCCATTGTGCCTCAAGTAAAAGTTATTAATAAAATTACAGGTCTAACATGTAAAACTTAATCCTGGAGAAGCAAATTAACTTTCAACAGATTCTTAGCTTTCAGAGAATCTGAAGGTAGCAGACCATTTTATTTCATATTAGAAATTTAAAGTATTCCAAGTTCTGAAGACAGTGTTTTTTATAGCCTCATAAAAGCTTAGAAGATGGTATCCTCCACAAAAGAGTTCTTTTATTGTTATTTATTAAAAAAATGGAAATGGTAACAGAAAGAGGGATTGTCTAATGTAAACTTATAAATAGGACCTTGTGTGAATTAACTTAATCATTTTATTTCCTTATTTTATATAAAATTTTTTCAGCTTTATTCTGCCCCTCAAACAGGCAACAAAAAATTCAGCATTTTCATTCAAATTGGTAAAAGGCTGAGCAACCTTAAAACTGCCATAAAGGAAGCACAGCAGACTGTGAGCTAGCTTGAAAAGGGGAGGGAGAAGGGTGGGGAATAAACCAAAAACCTTATGTACTAGAGTGTTGGGATGAGGTGGGCATTCTTCCTTTGTCTCCACTTAACTCCTCATGAAGTCAGAACCGTGGCATCCTGCCCCTGAGTGAATTTAAGCGGGAGCGTTATCTAGAAATGGAGAGGTGGCATCAGAAAGGCCAGGAAAGGTAAGTGGAAGGCAGAAAGTGTTAGATCGGAGCCTTCAAGACCACTGATGGTTACCCTTTCTAGTCGCCACTTAACTTACTCCCGAAACCTCGTATAGGAATCATCTTGGGATGTGGGTCAAGCCTGGCTAACGCAACCTACCAGCAACGGTCTGGGGATGAGGATCCTGACCTCACAGAGCTGAGCTTTCTTTAACCATTCTCCAGCCCAGTGCTCAACAGGGAGATGTGTGAAAAAAGTTTGTATTCTTAATCTCATTGAGTGAGACAACTCATTTTCTTTGCAGGAAAAACATAAAAGATTCTGATCTCTGCTGTTGTACAGGGAAGGATTTTCCAAAGTAAGCATAATATGATGTGGATGTCCTTAGGTATATTAGTATCCTGGGTTCAGTGAGTTGCCAAAGCAGCCAAAGCTTAGAGAGTGTGTCTGTTCGTCTCTACTCAGTATCCTGACTGAGATGGTTCTGGGGCTGATTTGAACCAATAAGTATTGGAAATCCCTACTAGACAGTGCCTGCCACCGATCTCTAAAGATGCTGAGTGGTAGGTAGAGGTGCCTTCTTGTGGACAGGGCTTTACTGAACAGTATCCTGCCTTGATCTAATGTTAACACAACATTCATGGTAAAGGTTAGGGAACTTAAGCTGTTATCACAGCATGCGTCCTACCTCTCAGCACTTTAGTGAGGTCTGCCTGGGCCATTGCGAATATTCTGGCATGAATTTATAGATACCAAGAAATGGAATGTAGATGTGGATGGCCCCTGTTCAGCTCATCTGCACAGGGTAGTGAATGCTCATTATCCATGCAGAGCCTTTCATTCATGGATGTCTGAGCTCAGGAGCAGGTTCTTGGGTCTTGGAGGAAGAAGCAAAGGTGAAGATCTGATTTGTCATCAGAAGAAGCAGTGAGTGGCTCCTGTCTATGAGTCCAACGGCTTGACTTTGTGGCACAGCTCTTGTCTGGACTAGCTGTGTAACCTCGGACAAACTACCTAATCTCTTCGAGGCCCAGGTTATTCAGTGGTGGTCAGAAGAAGAGTTTTAACAGGCTGGTTGCTGAGGCCAGGGTCACAATTAGATCTCAAGATTCTCTAACTTGGGCAGGTTCTGTGAGGCACAGAGTGTCCTAGTAGATTTTCTTTGGCGTAGAAATGAATCAAACACGATAAATCCCTACACTTTCGGAAAAAATCAGTAATGTGGGCCACAGTTCATGGTCTAAAATTGTATGGACAGTCTTTTATTTTAACTGAGATAAAGGGGAAGAAATGCCCTAGATTTATGCTGCTCAGTACAGGTAGCCACATGTGCCTATTTAATTATTTAAAGAAAAAGTCAGTGCCTCAGTCACACTAGCCACATTTCAAGTGCTCAGTAGCCACATGGGTGTCTACTGCACGGTGCTGGCGTAGCACATCGCTCTCACTACAGAGAGTTCTCTTGGCCAGTGCTGCCTTCGACTTTTGCCCAGACCACAGATTGCAGCTTCTTGTTTCATACAGCGGGGTGTAGATGTTTGTGCCCTAGGGCTGTGTTCATCTTTGGGAAATGAAGGCTGGATTAAATCCCATTTGGACAAAGCAGTGCAAGAAACCCTTCAGGCGTGAAATGTTTGCATTGAACAAGAGTTCAAGAGATCGGAAGAAAGACAGATTAGAGGAAGGAATTAAGAAGCACCTAAACCATTCTGTGGCTTGAATCTTGACTAGATCTGAACCTGTGTAGGACACAGGGCCCCCAGAGGGAAGTTCCTTAAAGAGACTGTCACCCAATCCTCGACTGATCCCAACAATGGAAAAGTATGAGAGGAGCAGGGCTGCCCTAACATCCAGGAATTGAGGGACACTCTCAGCACTCAGTGGTGGGAAGAGGGTTAGTCATGTTTGGTCCATGTTACAGAGAGAAAGTTGTTACCTAGCCAATCAGTGGAAGGATGGGGAATAATTTAGACTTTCTTACAGTAGGAGAGGTGTAACCAGTCTGACAGTGACTCCTTAGGTATAGGACCTAAGGAGGCTGCACCATCACAGCCAGCTTATGTTTTGAAACTTAGGCTTGAGTTTTAGAAGGAAAGTATCAGTGATACAAGGAAAAGGCTTGGTTCTGTCTTCCCTGCCAGCCCTGTGGCTAAGGGGCCATGCTTATGGGGAAAGGAAGAAATCAGAGGCAGATGGCAAAAAGTGTAATTTTATCTACTGTCTGGAAGCCATCTGTGAAGGGAATCACCTTTCTTTTCTGGACTTATTTCCAGGTGCAGCTGCAGGTGATGACACTGAAGATGCAAGCACTGAGTTCACTGACAGTATTGAGGAGGAGGCTGCACACAACAGCCACCAGCAAGTAAGTCAGCGTCAGGTTCTGGGGTTCCCAGGGTGGAAGGCACCCAGCCCTTCTGGGGTCTGATGGTCTCTTACAGCCCTTGCGGACCTGGAGTGAGAAGGTATCTTTTTATATGAACCACTTCCCAGTCTTATTCACATCCTCCGTGAGCTTCCCAGCTGCCTCTCCAACCCATATCCTCATTCTGTTTTCCTCTCCAGTCCATCCCTTGG
This sequence comes from Lepilemur ruficaudatus, assembly GCA_963574885.1. Lineage (NCBI taxonomy): Eukaryota > Metazoa > Chordata > Mammalia > Primates > Lepilemuridae > Lepilemur > Lepilemur ruficaudatus. The sequence goes on along the minus strand of CAUYRT010080226.1, from coordinate 29,055 downwards.
TTTTTGTTACTTCTATTTCTTTCTTATGCTTCCTGCCTCCTCTTACCCACCTTTGCCCCCATTTACTCTCTGTAGCTATAGCTTCAGAAGAATTTTTACTTACAAGACAACGGACACTTTCCCCTTGGGCTTTTGTAACTGAAACACACTACAGAAGACTAGGAGTCATCAAAGGGCTGCGTGGGGAGGTGGCAGGGCCTAGGACCTGCTTGGGGAGAATGCTCTCTGAGATACTCCAAGAGAATTGGAATGCTTCCAAAGCAGGAATCTTTCTCAGTGAAATCTCATTATGCAAAGAGACCTTTGTGGTGCAACCTGACAAACCACCCAGGTCGTGATGACTCAATGATCAGCAGATGGCACTTCAACAACAAGCCCCAGTCAAACCTCAGAACTTGGTACCCAAGGCTGAAACATTATTCTCACCCACCGTCAGTGAAGGTATAACCAGCATGTTCTGGAACCCAAGAGTGGATGTCCTGGACTGCAGAGATTAAGTCACCAGTGGTGACCCCACAGCACTCACTGGAACATCTGTGTGTCTCCACTTTGCCCAGTGACATTTAGCAATCTCATCTCCTAGATGGACTGTGCCTGTGACTCTCTAAAGGAGAAAGTGGATCATGGGTAGATATCCTTCTTCAAAAGCAGCTGGGCTTTCCAGTGATAGATTCCTTGGGGTATTAGGAAGACCGTAGGGGAAATGAGGCTTGCTGAGTCTTCCTGTGCATCTTCTGCATAAGAAAAAGAGGAGACATCTAATAACCAAATGAGGAGAGCCCAAATGAGCCATCCCCACATCTTTCAGGATTTGGCATGGTCTATGGCTCTTGAGGACATGAATACTTGTCTGGGATACTGCAAATCCTTAACAGTTTCTTTACCTTCTACCAAGATCCCCTTTTCGTTGCTATAGCCATAGCTGACCTTCCCTTCTCCCTTGAGTCCTTGCATGAGCTCCGTTTCTCCTTTTGCTTGAACAGCGTCTCTTGAGTTGTCCTCACCGATGGTTGTGACTTTAATTATGTACACCACCGCTCCTCACTCCCTGATTTGGTTGAGGATCTTGGGTAAGAGAGAGGGACCTGCAGGATAAACCTCAATCTAGCTCTATCCACTCTAAAACAGAGCTAGATTGGGATGTTGGCTGGTCACTGGTGGTTATAATGACTTTGTGCCAGGATTAACTTCAGAATAAATGAACAGGAGACACAGATATGAAGAAAGTCAGCTTCTGATTGACATGCTCCAAACTATCCTTGGTAATGCAGGTCCTTCACTCTAATTCTCAGTTGTAGGCAAACTGCTTTGTAAAGTCACTTCTTCCTCAGCCTTCTTTCTTGTAGCCTCACATGGAGAATATGACCAGACCCCATTTTGAGAAGGTCAGTCTAAACTAGAATGAACTTTTATGTCGGGGCATTTATATTTCTCTTGCAATGATTGCCATATTACTTGGCATAGGAGATATGTAGTATAATTATAAACTAACAAATCTTTGGATCAGGGCTTGACTCATGATAGATAAAATGTATCTGGATGAAGAATCTCTTGGGTAAGAACTCTTTTTCTTTCTATCACCTTTACTTGAAAATCAATTCTTCAGCCTTGGGTAGAAGAAACCTTGGTATGTAAAATCATTGTAAATTTACATCATCTTTTCTGGAGTTTGAGGTTGTGATTCTCCTGCTACTGATTAAATAAAGCTTGCTTTGCCATAACTGTTTTGTGTCCAGATTCTCAAAATTTGTTTGCTTATTTCTAGATTTGGCTCTGAGCTCTTCCTTGGCTTGCCCTTGGAAGGTAAACTATTCTTGACTCCAGGATCCCTTCCTACTGCAGGCATTCGCACACTGTCTCTAACAAACGCATTCAACTTTGTCTTCCTTGCAAGGCAAGAATCACCTTTTGGCCAAAGCAAGTTGCTTTCTCCTGATGTTTTAGATTCACCCACTTCAGGAAGCTTCAGAGGCCATGATGGTAATTTGTCCTAAATATCACCCACGAAATTCCATTCTGAAGCAGATGTAAGATCTATAACAGATACCCAGGAAATTGCTATGAAACTAGAGTAGTTAACCATTGCTTTTCTTCATTTGAACTTCTGCAATGGAGAAAGGTTAATCAAGAATCAAGATTCAAATACAAAGCAGAGAAGTCAGCAGATGAAGTGTGATGAACTTGAGAAAAGCTATTTAAAAAAATGTTTTATTTATGTTATTTTTATTGACAAATCATAATTATATACATTTATGGGGTACAATGTAATGATTTGATATATACACACACACACTTGCCTACCTATCATTTTTTATAGTGAGATATTTGAAATTTACTTTATTATTTAAAAATATACATTATTGACTATAGTCACTCTGCTGTGCAATAGCTCTCAAAACCTATTCCTCCTGTGTATCAAAAACTTTGTACCCTTTGATCAATAACTCCCCGTTTCCTCCCTCCCTACCCTACCAGTCTCTGGTGACCATCACTCTACTCTCTGCTTCGATGAGTTCAACTATATTCAATTCCACAAATGAGTAACATCATGTGGTTTTAGTCTTTCTGTGCCTGGCTTATTTCACTTAGCATAATGTCCTCCAGACTCATTCATGGTGTCACAAACGACAGGCTCCCCTACTCCCTGCCTTTTTAAGGCTGAATAGTATTTTGTTACGTATATAGACCACATTTTCTTTGTCTGTTCATCCACTGATGGACACCTAGGTTGATCCCATATTTTGGCTGTTGTGAATAATGCTGTAATGAATGTGGGAATGCAGCTTTCCCTTTGACATGTTTGACTTTAGTTCCTTTGGATATATACCCAGAAGTGGGATTACTGGATCATATGGCAGTTCTATTTTTAGTTTTTTGAGGAAAACCCCTACTGTTTTCCACGGTGACTGCACTAATTTACATTCCCACCAACAGTGTATGAGGGTTCCCCTTTCTCCACGTCTTCTCCAACACTTGTTATCATTCATCTTTTTGAAAAAAGCCATTCTAACAAGTGTGAGGTGATATCTCATTGTGGCTTTATTTTGCATTTCCCTAACGATTGGTGATGCACAGCATTTGAGAGAAGCTAATTTTTAATGCCTTAATGCTGAGAACTGATTTTACATTGTGACAGATAGGAAGCAATAAGGGTAAAAACAAAACAACTCTGTTCAAGCAAGAGATAGATCTGCACAGAGACTCTGGGGGGCAAATGGGACCCAGCACACAAAGATTGAAATATATGGAAGCAAGAGCACAAGTGAGTTAGGAAATGTGAAAAAAATCTATAAGGGACATACGATTAAAAGTAGACCTAATAAATTCATACTACCAGCACACACACTTGAAGCCCTGGGGTTTTATTTGGGGGAAAGAAATACTTGATTTTCATAGATGGTAAAAATGAATGAAAAGGCTAGATCCTCAGTCACTTTTCATGCATTTACATTTAAATTACATTTAAAATTTAAAGTTAGCCAAAGTCAGTCCCCTTTGAGATGGAAATATGAAAACCCAAATTAGCCTGGGCAAGAATCACATCTCCAGGCAGTGTCTGGTTTTCTCATTTTAAAGTGGGAAATTAGACCAGATGGACCTTAAAGTTCTTCTGGTGTTAATATTTCATGGGTCATAATTTTTTTAAATAGGTATATCAAAACCAATAGAACAAGAGAACGTACATCCAGAAGGTACTTTAAAAATGGGTAGACTTCATTAAAGTTAGACATCATTTTTTTTTTTTACATATATTTTTAGTTGTCCAATTAATTTCTTTCTATTTTATAGTAGAGACGGGGTCTCGCTCTTACTCTGGCTGGTCTCGAACTCCTGACCTTGAGCGATCCACCCGCCTCGGCCTCCCAGAGTGCTAGGATTACAGGCGTGAGCCACCGCGCCCGGCCAGACATTATTTTTAAGCAAAAGAACACTTACCGTTTGGAAAAGAATAAGTGATGTGCCCATATTCAAGACTGATGGCAATATTCACTTTAGTTAACTTAGTTGGAAAGAGTTTATATAGAAAGATAACAAACAGCACATAGTTTAAATGAGGGGTGGGGTCATGAACTTTCAAAAGTGGTTTTATCCAGTCTCCCTTCTTTTATTTTGTCACCAAGGCCTTGTGGCACACCAGCCTGACTAAGCTTGGCAGCAGAGTATTAGAGGCAGACATTGCCAGGAGGCTGCCAAATCTCAGGCTCACAAGCCCCAGGTGGGATTGGATGCCTAGGAATTGAGTGGCTGTTCCTGTGGATCTCTTTCTTCTTTGACATGGGTGCACGTCTCTTCCTAACCTCAACTGCTATGCTACTAAACACCACTGCACATGCATGCTATGAATCGACCCTGTGATGTGGATTTATCATGCTTTGTTATGGGCAATAGCAAAGTCAGTGGCTTTGTGCCAGCCCAAGCAGCTCCATCAATTGTCAATCCATGTAAACTGCCCTGGGCCCTGTTAATGTTTGACATATTGGCGAACATAATTAATACTGAACATAATAATAAATTCTACAAATCATCCCTAGTCAGGTGGCCGCTACATGATTTATGGAGATGTGTATCAAATATTTTGATGACTTTGCTAATTGGGAAATAATTCTGTATAGCCAGAATGAATTTATAAGTGACAAGTACAAATCACAATATTTATAGAGATTTAAAAAAAAAAAAGACCTAAAAATAGCTGTGGGGGAGGGGTAGAAATTGGAAGGTCAAAACTGACCTGAAGTTAAGTAAAACCTCCAAAAGCTGCCACTGAGAAGAAAAAGAAGCCAACAGGACATTGAACTGTATTAACATTACTATTGGACAGATAGGAAATCCTTGTAGTAAAATAATTAGTCACATACTAAGTAGATTATTCTATTAGAGTTTGATTTCTACACCTTTAGAAGGGTGGGAAAAACTGAAGATGAACCCCAAATGAGCAGAAAGAAGGTCTAAAGGTTAAACTCTCATCTGAGGAAAACTATAAGATCTGCTCTAATTGAAACATTGTAGCTTCAAGAGTATCCTTAAGAAAAAGAAAGATGCTGGGAAGCTGTTTCTGCCTTGTCTTCTCACATGCTTAGATTGGTAGAGAGAGTTCGGCTGGCAGCATGGGTCCAAGGGCAATAACCAAAAAGCGAAATTGGCTGCCGGGCGGGGTGCTTCCCCTCAACCTCTCAGCAGTCACGGCTGCCAATGAAATTGAGCTTGCTGTGTCTTCCCTGTAGCTCCACCGTTATTCTAACTCTGTGACTAGGACTGCTGACTGTTTCCTGAGGCCTCCCTCCCAGTCATCCTGTATGGAGTCTGAGTGACAGGCAGGAACATAGGCTTTGAGCCCTGGTGTCTGGAGCCATCATCTTTACAGTCAAGGACTCAAGTGTTATGGAGCCGATGAAGCTTCCTGACTTGTGAGAAAACTCTCAGGGAACTCTGTCCCCTCAGGAAGAGAAGAATCACAGCATCCACTCCCTCCAGTCCTGTTTGAACCTTATTTGTTTGCATTTGGTTTTAATGTATAATGTGCTTGTGTTTTTTTCTTTTCATTTTTTTTTCCTCACCCATCTCTGGATTCGCCTCTTCTTCTCCATGGCAGCACTTCCCCTTGCTGATTTGGTGTGTCCTCCCCACCCAAACCAGTCCCCAGAGTCCTCTGGCTGAGGAAGTGCTTGGTGGGGCGTTCATTTTAGGACTACCCTTTTTGGTTCCCAGTAAAGGCTGCCTTTGCAATCTCATGTTCCTCTTGGATCCTCTTTAATGACCTAACTCCTTTAAACCATGATTTTCTTTCAGCTCATCAAGGTGGCTCTGGAGAAAAGCCTGGCAACTGCAGAGACCCAGAACGTATCTCTTCCCCCTCCTTCCTCGATAGGAGGGGACAGTAGCAGGTGTCTTCAGGAAGAAATGCTCCACCTGAGGGCTGAGGTCCACCAGCACTTAGAGGAGAAGAGAAAAGCCGAGGCGGAACTGAAGGAGCTAAAGGCTCAAATCGAGGAAGCAGGATTCTCCTCTGTGTCCCACATCAGGTAGGACATTCCCCCTGGAGAAGGGGAGCTGGTCGTGAGGTGCCATAGCCAAGGGGTTTGCCTTGCTGCCACCAACACATTCATGCCGCCACGGGCTACTGGGTCCCATCCCAGGCTCCATGTGCTAATATTTCTACAAATCCTTTAGAGAAAAGTTAATAATATTGGGTAATGGTAATCACTTTTGTTATTCAAATAAACCTGGTCTTAATTCAATATAATCCCATTATTATTGCTCATATGCCCATCCTACATGAGGATCATAGTGGGAACCTAAGTCTCCTAGTTGTATGACTGATGCTGCTCTTTTGACTTGCCTGGGACGTGTAAGGAATCCCTGCTACCCAGGATGTTTCACTGCACAGCAGTGTGCAGAACCAGAACAGTCGGTGAGGCAATTTATATGGAGGCCCTCCATCTCCACTCAGCTCTCTCTCAGAAGCCTGAGTCCTTGAATTGTGGAGTAGCAATTTAAACAATCTCTGCCACTTTATTAACTTTACAGAAATGGGAACTAGCTGATTCATTGGCTAGATTGGCCACTTTGTCTCTGATGGCTTTTTGTTAAAAGATGCTTGGAGAAAATGCTGATACTGTGGGGCTAATCCATTTCTTCTCTCACCCCCAAGGGCCATAATTATCACTGCCTGTTGTTTAGAGTATAGCTGTGCAGATGTACAACTCCTAACTCGTGCCCTAATGTTTCCCTGCATATTACATGCCACTTAAACTTCCCTGAATAATGTTAGTACTTGAAGAGGACCTTGGCATCTAGCCTAATGTCCTTGTTTCATAGTTAAGGAAACTCAGGCCTAGGAATTTCCAAGTGACTTACTCAAAATAGCATAATAGTCTGTGGCTAGACCCCTGGCTCCTGATTTTTAATATCCATACTTTCTATACTATATACTTTGTTGAATAACTTAAAAAAAAAATTCTTGTGATCATTCTCAGTGCCAGTTCTTTGACTCTAAATTATCATAATAATTCTTTCCCTAAGTTCTAACTTAAAGCATATGTTTTACTTAAACTTTTGTATGTGTAAACTTAGTTGAGCTGTCATGGGTAAGAATAATATATCTCTTTTGATGCTACAATTGAACCTACAATCAAACCATGCATAGATACCCTCATGGAATGTTTTCTTCAAACTTCTTCAAAGTTGCTAACCTGAAATTCTAATTTGTTTAACCCTCCACTCAACCTTAAGAATCCCTGATGCTGCAGAAGATAGGATCTATCTAATACCCAGCCCCTCCTTTCAAGAAGATTTTTTTGAGCTTTTCTTTCATTTGTTTGTATTTGGAAAATCAGGATTTTCTCTAGAATATAAAGTTAGAGCATAATAGTAAATATTCTTTTCCATACACGTGTCCCTTTCTCTCCCTCCTACCTCCCAGTTTTGTTAAAATACCTGCCTCCTTTTTCTCCATTGAGAAACTGTCTTCTAGATAGTCTGTCTGAGTCTTGTGTCCTAAAGTATTTTATTTCCTGAATCACACCAGACAAGCTCTGCTTTAGGTTCCAAGACTGCAGGATTCTGAGAAATCCAACTTAGGTGCATAGCCAACTGCTGACCCTTCAGGCTGTGAATTACCAATTTCCTTTGCGTCTTCTAGCTCAGTGAATCTCAGTCTAGCAAGCTTAAGAATCGCCTGTGGAACTCAAGTGACATGTAGATCCATAGGCCTTAGCGCTGCAGTTTTTTAAACAAGAACCTATGAGATTCTGATGTTGGTATTTCTCAGGTCTGCAGCTAGTACAGCAGGGAATGAATGACTTCTCTGTTGCAGACCCTGAGCTAACCTTGCCACATATATACTTTCATTTACGCATCCACTAACTCTACTAGGGAGTGTTGTAATCCTTATTTTATATAAAAGGAGACTGAGGCTCAAAGAAGTTAAGTGAATGCCTTGTTAAAGCCATGTTTTTATTGCATCCACTCCACCCTAGTAAAGGGTTTGTTGGGGGAAAGGGTGGATCTAGAATGTCTTAGTGAAAATCAGTTGTTTTAGTCAATTTTATTTCTTCAACAAATGTGAATGTTTTATGTGGCAGTCACTTGGGTAGGCACTGGGGGTACAGGATGAGCAGGATAGACACGGTTCCTGCTCTCACGAAGGGCATCTCTTACCTCACGAGCCAGACATAAAGCAAATTATTGTATAAGTACATGTTGATAGTAGTTCTAATAGTAGTAGTATTTATTTCTTCTGTGTTCCCATGTCCCAATTTACCATTCAGTGGTTTGAAATTGACTGATGATAAATAATAGAACTGTAGAATCCATAATAATAGATTTGTTACAGGCAAGGTCCTTCTTATTTTTTCTTAACAGCATTAAGTATCCTTGTTTATTCCAGAAGCCACTGAAAATTAGAACATATGAGGCTGCGTGGCACAAGCAGAGAAAACTAGACCGGGTGTCTTGAGTCCAAGATTTTTGGTGATAGCACTGCCTGCAAGTAGCTGTGGGAGGACGGGCACGTGTCTCACTCTTCCTGAGACTTGGCTTTCTTATCTGTAAAATAAGGGACCTGTTGCAGGTCTCTGAGGTTGCTTTATACTCTGGTGTGTCTGTGAGACTATTGTGGACTGAGATGTGGGTAAAAAGGGCTACTAGGAACCGTGGTCAAGACCAGACCTGGCCCCTGATTCTGTGTGTTCCCTGCAGGAATACCATGCTGAGCCTTTGCCTTGAGAATGCAGAGCTGAAAGAGCAGATGGGAGAAGCGATGTCTGATGGATGGGAGATTGAGGAAGACAAGGAGAAGGGCGAGGTGATGGTGGAGACTGTGGTAGCCAAGGGGGATCTGAATGAGAATAGCCTTCAGGCTGAGTTCAGAAAGCTCCAGGGAAAACTCAAGAATGCCCACAACATCATCAGCCTCCTCAAAGAACAGCTGGTGCTGAGCAGCAAGGAAGGGAATGGTAAACCTGCTCCAGAGCTCCTTGTGCATCTGGCCAGGGAGATCGACAGAATGAACACAGAACTGGTTTGTTCTCCTGGGAAGCACCAACAGCAAGAGGAGGAGGATGTTACCACAAGGCCTTGCCCCAGACCCCAGACCCTTGACCTGGGGCCGTGCCTTGCAGTGGATGCCGTCCAAGTAAGTGTGGGCTTGGATGAAATGAAAAACACTTGGAGAAGGGCTGGAGATGCCAGTTTTCACCTAAAACAGCTCTGCCTTGTGGGTCAGGAGGTACCAAGGGAAGGGCACCTTTGCACCACAAGCAGTGGTAATAATAAAATTCCATACACATTCAACCTTTAGAAAGGTTTTTACAAACATTATCTCATAAATATTTCCTGAATACTTAATTTTCCAGATAACACACAAGGCATTGGCAGCAGGCATTAACACCTGATCTTTGTCCTTGAGATACTCAGTATGGTGGGGAAAGACGGTACCAAAACAGATAATGTCAACAGGATGTGGTAACCACTGTAACATAGGGATGCGTCAGGTTTTGAGACAGCCCAGACAAGCGGTGTGTAATGACATCTCTTCCTTATCACTGCCATTTTTGTCACAGCTCATCATACGTGTCTATTCCTGGGCCTCAGAATCCTCCTAAAAGGAGGAAGTTTGCTGAGGATTCAGTGAGGTGGAGAATGCAAGGATTCGGAGAGAACCACTGGGACAGGAATGAGGGAGAGATGGAGGTTTCCATCCTTCTCTTTTCAAACACTGAGCAAACACTTACTGAGAGCTCCTCTGCAGGCTTGATTGGCGCTGAGCTATGTACTGTAGATACCGAGATGAATAAAACATCATCTCAGCTCTCCAGGAGCTCCATCTGGAAAGCAAGTAACTGCCAAGTGGCGTAAGAAGTGCTGAGACCGACACATGAATAAAGTCTACAGGGTTCAGAGGGGAGGTGCTGTCACTGCGTGGGGGACGAACTCAGACTGTCCTAACCCCTGTATTGGCCCCTTCCACAGCTCGATAACCAGTCCCAGGCCTGTGACCCTGGATCGCAGTTAGAATTTAGCCTCCCAGGGTCCACCAAACATCTGCGCTCTCAGCTGGCACAATGCAGACAACGCTATCAAGATCTGCAGGAGAAGCTGCTGCTGTCAGAAGCCACCGTCTTTGCCCAGGCTAGTCAGCTGGAGAAGTACAGAGCCATATTTAGTAAGTTTTGTTTTTTTTTTTAATCACAGGATTGTTCTGTGATAGTAAGTCTTACAAGTTCACCATCACCAAAGTGTCTTTCTTCTTCCTGAGAAGCTACGTGTTTTGTAGGCTTTGCTTTTCTTCCTCAACCTCAAAACAGATTTAGTCCTGACCACAGTCCTAGTGTTGTGGAAATGGATATTTCACTTCAATTTGCAGATGGCAAAGGAGAATAAAGGAGTAAAACAAGGTTTCAAGTTTGCAGTGAGGGTAAAGGGAGGAAATGGCTGATTTCTGGAATAGCCAATAAACTTCCTTACCTCTCTCAACCTGTGCTGATTGTCTTTCTTCTGCTTCTCTTTGCACCATATCAGATTCTTCAAAAACATATCGTTGTTGGTCTAGAATCAGCACTGTCCCACAGAACTTCCTGCAGTGATGGAAATGTTCTATATCTACGTCACATGTCGTTATGGAGCACATGAAGTGTGGCTAGTGCAAGTTAGAAATTTTATTTTATTTAATTTTAATTAATATAAAGTAGCTCCATGTGGCTAGTAATTTACGTATTGGACAGTGCAGATCTACATGTGTTGGGGCTCTAAATTAGTTCAGTTCCATTCAAATATTTACTGAGCTCCTGTGGATAAAGCACTTTCTGGCTTCGCTGGGGCTTCTAGAGATGATAGTATGCAATTCCCAGCTTATGGATGTCTGGTCTCAACTGAGCCTAGGTTATCTGAAGGTGGAGCTTCACAGCTCCATCTGGTGGAGGGAAGTCCTGCTGTCTGGAGGACAAGTCCGAAGAAGCATTTCTCCTGCTCTAGGCCTAACCTCCCTGTTCCTTAAGGCCAGGATATGTGTCACTGAGGTTGACGGTGTATGTGAGAACTCAGTCATTCTGTAACACCTGCTGTCTCTTTCTGAGCAGGTGAATCCTTGGTGAAGCAGGACAGCAAGCAGGTCCAGGTGGACCTCCAGGACCTGGGCTATGAGACTTGTGGCCGAAGTGAGAATGAGGCTGAGCGCGAGGAGACCACCAGTCCTGGTAAGAGAACAGGGTATGGGGCTCACCTTCCCTCCCTGGAGTCAGCTGTCACGTTTGGGTGCTGCTGGCCAATCCTACACCAGGCGATGGTGGGGAGAGGGTGTTGTGGCTGAAGGAGACACAGGACCAGAGAAAGACAGGAAGTTTGGAGGAGAACTCTGGCCCAAAATGAGGCTGAGTGTGAATTTGAATTTCTACAATTAATTTTTGGCATATTGCTATTATTAATAATAAAGTTCTATCTAATTGATTATTATAGAAAGAAATGCTAAGGCCTACTTAATAAAGAAGAGCCCAAATGAGCTTTGGGGGACATGCAAGCCATAAGTTGAAAACAATTTTGTTTGCATTATAAAGAACCATAGCCATAGGGCCACCAACCAAATTGAAACCCGGAAGAGGAGAAAAACACTCATAATCTCTCTCACCCTTGTGGCAATGTAGTACAGCAGCTAAGAGCAAAAATCCTGGGGCCAGACTGGTTGGTTCAAATCTCGGTTTGTGAACTTTTCCATGCCTGTTTCTTCATGTTAAAATGGTAGTAAAGGAACTACCTACCCCGTTGTGTTCTAATGTCAATTAAATGAGCAGATTCTTCTAAAACACTTTAGAAAAATGTCTGGACCCTGGTAAAACGCTATGTATCCATTCTCATTCTGACTACCACTGCCCTAATACACCACTGTTAATATGCTGATGCATGTCTTTGAAGTTTTATTTTCCTATTCCTATTTTTCACACAGGGTTGTCACCCAATAAACTTTTAAATCATAGTGATATTTGGAGAGCATTAAACTTTCATCATGCAGGAATAGCTTGTCCTACATTTTTGTGGCCATCCTAAATATATAAGGCTCATGTTAATGTCTTACTTAAGAGGCATCGATGTGTGTGGAATGAACACAGGACATTGAAGGATTTGAATTCTGACTTTGCTTTGTGCTAGTTTGAGTGATCAAGAACAAGCTAGTTCACTTCTCTTTGAGTTTTTGTTCCCCCAGTCAATAAAATAGCAAGTGGCTATACCTAATTTGCAGGGATGTTGGGAGGATAAGAAATACTGTATTTGCATGCCCAGTACAGTGTCAGAGCTGAATAAAGTACTGCTTCAACTTTTGCCCTAGTAATTATTGTCCTTGTGACCAAACCTACTTCCTCTTGAAGGGAGTTGCCAAAGCAGCATGTCCAGCTTTTATTCAGGAAGACATCTTTTGTCTTTCTTCAGAGTGTGAGGAGCACGACAGCCTCAAGGAAATGGTCCTGATGGAGGGGCTGTGCTCTGAGCAGGGACGCCAGGGCTCGGCACTGGCCAGCCCCCCTGGGAAGAAGCCCCTGGAGAGCCAGCGAGGGAAACAGGAGGAGTTCCAGGTATATGGAAAGTCGGAAGACATCTCTGTCCTACAAAAGGACATCAAAGATCTGAAGGCCCAGCTGCAGAATGCCAACAAAGTCATTCAGAACCTCAAGAGCCGCATCCGGTCCCTCTCAGTGACAAGCGATTATTCCTCTAGTCTGGAAAGACCCCGGAAGCTGAGGGCTGTTGGCACCCTTGAGGGGTCTTCACCTCGTAGTGTCACTGACGAAGATGAGGAGTGGCTGTCTGATGGCACTGGGGCTTTCTACCCCCCAGGGCTTCAGGCCAAAAAGGATCTGGAGAGTCTCATCCAGAGAGTATCCCAGCTGGAGGCCCAGCTCCCAAAAACCGGACTAGAAGGAAAGCTGGCCGAGGAGCTGAGATCAGCCTCGTGGCCTGGGTAAGGCGGGTACTGTTTGGGCCCTTACCTGATTGATGATGTCTAAGTTAGTGCTTAGAGTATGGTAGCTCAGGTAGTTGGAGAAAAGAATATAGGGTAATCAGAGGGCATTTATTCAAATGGTAAATTTAGGCTTGAGGAAGGGACAAGATAGGCAACCAGCAGGGCATTGGATAGTGGCCCAGTGTCTGGGAGATACTAAGTCTCTGGGATTTCCTCTTAGGAATGTATTATAAAGTGACAATATATGTGGTATAGTATAGTAGTAGTAGCCTGGAATCAGACTGCCTGGGTTTATTTTTTATTTTTTTATATTTTGAGACAGGGTCCACTCTGTTGTCTGGGTTAGAGTGCAGTGGCATCATCATTGCTTGCTGCAACCTCAAACTCCTGGGCTCAAGTGATCCTCCTGCCTCAGCCTCCCGAGTATTGGGACTATAGATGTGTGCCACCACATCTGGCTACTTTTTTCTACTTTTGGTAGAGATGGGGTCTCGCTCTTACTCAGGCTGGTCTCGAACTCCTGACCTCAAGCGATTCTCCTGCCTTGGCCTCCCAGAGTGCTAGAATTACAGGTGTGAGCCACCGCACCCAGCCTAGACTGCCTGGGTTTAAATCTTAGCTCTGGCACTTACTAGCTATGCAACCTACTTCACCTTTCTGAATCTTTGTCCTTACCTGTTAAATGAGGATAATAAGAGAAGCCATCTCAAAGGGTGGTTATGAGGTTTGAGTGAATTAATACAAGTGTTAAAATAGTGTCTAATGTATATTAAGCTCTCAATGTTATTTGCCATAATTATAATTGTTATTGATACTTTGTGTTGAAAGACACAGGGTAGACATCCATCTTGTTATCTGTCCTGGTTATCTATTGCTACTTAACAACCCGCCCCCCTCCAAAACTTAGTGGCTTCAGATAATAATTTATTGTCTCTCATGCTTTTGTGGGTTGACTGGGCTCAGCTGGGTGGCTCTCGCTTTAGGGTTTGTCATGTGACTGCCATCAGAAGGTATGCAAGATTGTGTAATGGCCATCTTGGCAAAAATACAGTCTGCCATGGTATCATAGTGTGGAAGAAATTCAGACATGAGGTGGTGTTTGAAATAGACATGAAAGGTCCTATCTAGACTTAGTTGTAAGTGATTCTAAGTGTTTACTGGGTTGCTACTGTGAGTCTACGTGATATTGGTGCTATAAGGGATGTAACATATGGCACTGTCTTTACCTTCACAGACCTTGTGGTTATTTTGGGACATATGACTAACAGGTATAAAATAGTTGATGCATAGCGGCATACTGAATTTTTTGATTCAGCAGTTTCTCAGGGCAAAATGTACTGTTAAATACCTCCTACAGCTTATGTACCAGGATTCAGCTTGGGGGAGATCCTTCGAGATGTTCTGACAGAAATTTCTATGGAAGCCCCTATAACTTATCCACACTCGCTCTTTCCTCGTCTTTCCTGTATTAGGAAATATGATTCCCTGATTCAGGATCAGGCCCGAGAACTATCCTATCTACGGCAAAAAATACGAGAAGGGAGAGGCATTTGTTATCTTCTCACCCAGCACGCAAAAGATACAGTGAAATCTTTTGAGGATCTCCTGAGGAGCAATGACATCGATTACTACCTGGGGCAGAGCTTCCGGGAGCAACTTGCCCAGGGAGGCCAGCTGACGGAGAGGCTCACCAGCAAACTCAGCACCAGTAAGTTGGCCACAGGGCTCTGGAATGCTCTCAGGCACGCCCACAGTTCCAGGCCCTGGTGGCCCCCACACCTCCACTGCAGGTTTTTAACCCGGGTCCTGTTTCCCCTTCATCTCCTGGGAGCCGTTACAGGGTGAAGACTGGCTGGTGGGGGGCACTGAGAGGAGCACACAGGGTTGGAGATGCTGTGTTTCAACTGTAGACACGTCATCATCCATGGAAAGGGACCTTTGGGGCAGGAGCAGCATCTGTCCGGTGCTAAGGGGGAGACAGGGAAATGAGACTGAAGGGCCTTGTTATAGCGCAAAGAGCCCTGAACTAAGAACTGCAAGACCCAAACTCTAGCCTTGATGCTGCCGTCAACTTGCTCTGGGCAAATGACTTATCCTTCCAGCGTTTGTTTCTTCATTTATAGCATGGTATTGTACATGCATGTACTTCAGGTATGGATCAAGCACCATGCTCTTTTGGACATGGTTGAGGCACTGGCTTTAGTAGTTCAAGGGTTATGTTGGTTATCACTGAAGCCCTTTACCTAGAGGGGATTTCTGGAGAGCACCTGTGGGAGTACAGCAGGATCAGACTTTGGGGCCAACCAGCCCATCTCCTGGTGGCAGGTGCAGAGGTGGGCTATTTTTCATCACCTCAGAGACAAGTGTAGGTTCTATACAAAAGCTGTGATAGAACACAGCTGTGTATCCAAGAGCCAGTCTACGGCAGGACACGGAGGCCGGAGTGTTTCAGAGGGTAGCTGAGCAAGCGTCTCGTGATCAGTGAAACAAAAGACATTTTAAACTTTCTGCCCTGCTTTAGGGTGGAAGCAGTCATAATGGTGACCCAGTGAGCTCAGGTGAGCCTACCAGGTCACTTCTCTAAAGACACAACCTGAGGCATCCCAGAATAATTATCCTGGTTGCATGCATAGAGTAATAACTACCTGTGTCCACATAGGCTCCTGTGTTTGTAACGTGTGATGTGGGACCTGTTTAGTTTCTTACTGTTTCTTTCTGAATTTGGTTTGCAGAGGATCATAAAAGTGAGAAAGATCAAGCAGGACTTGAGCCACTGGCCCTCAGGTAATTCAGAATAGAATCTCGAAATATCTATGGTAAAGGACAAGGTGTTTCGTTTTTGTTTTTTGTTTTTATTTCTAATCCATCGCAGGGAGACACATGGCCTATACTTCAATTAACTACATGATTCCACTTACAGTCTTGGATGTTGGGACATGATTTGTTCTGTGTTTCTCAATGCTTACTTTCAGTTTTTGTACTTGTCTTGCTGGACGTGGTAACGGACTTCTTAGACTGCTGTTGTTCTGAGGAACATGCTTTAAGCGGCAGGTCCTTAAAAGGAGGGCTAGCTGTGTCTCTGCTAGTCCTCAGCATACTATGTGGCCGGAGCACTGGGTAGCTAGTGTTCTCTCTCCATCTGTACCCTGCCTACTTTCCACCCCTAATTGGAAACAAATTATTTTGATTATTCTCTGCAGGCATGGTCCCCCTGGCTTATGTGGCTTTTCTCATGAGCCATAGTCAGGGCTAGTTGATCTGGGTGACCTCGGTTTCACCTGTTGTCCCCGCTCTCCCCACCAGGCTCAGCAGGGAGCTGCAGGAGAAGGAGAAAGTGATTGAAGTCCTGCAGGCCAAGCTGGATGCCCGGTCCCTCACGCCCCCCAGCAGCCGTGCCTTGTCTGACTCCCACCGCTCTCCCAGCAGCACCTCCTTCCTGTCTGATGAGCTGGAAGCCTGCTCTGACATGGACATAGCCAGCGAGTACACACACTATGAAGAGAAGAAAGCTTCACCCGGCCACTCAGGTAGCCTCCGCTTTCTGAGTGGTACCATCTTTATGTAACCTGAGAGGAGATCTCGGGAACCAGGCCTTATAGCTCCACCTTGGTCTGTATCAGGCTGAACGTGGCTCTGAGACCAAGTGCCAAGCACAAGCTTCAGTGGGTCAGGATCTTTGCTCTGCTCGTGACCCTACAAGTTACCGCTGTCACGCTGGTCTCCACCAGCATGTATGTGCTGTTGGATGCCAGGTGAGCCATAGTGGGGAGAGTGAGAAGATCGTGGCAGATTTTTCTTCCCCAGTGCCTCTGTCTGATAGACCTCCTTCTTTAAGATGGAAGACTCCTTCTTTAAGATCTCATCTCTTCTGCAATGGTCTTGCTATTTGCAGTTTCTGAGCGGCGTTCTCTAAGCATTTGTGGATGTTCACAGATGCTGCTAGGTTTGCCTGCTATTTTTGGAGGTGCCATTTTCATGGTTTCAGAGCTCTGAGCCCCTTTGTCACCCCTAAGGTGGTTTGCTTCACTGAAGGAACTACCTGCAAGCAAGAGAATGAACACTGATAACAGTGCTTGTGCTTGGTGCTTTGCCTGAAAGCAAGACTCTAGCCCTGGTACCCTTGGTTAAATATAAGGCCAGGATTCCAGTCCTCTGTAGAATACCAAACATTTTCTTTCATTCGTGGGTTTTATAGATTCCATCCATCATTCAAGTCATTCTGCTGTATTGTCTTCTAAACCATCAGCCACCAGTGCACCTCAGGGGGTTAAGGCCGAATCCAGCAGCAACCCCATCAGCTTGCCAACCCCCCAGAATCCCCCCAAGGAGGCCAGCCAGGCCCATCCAGGTAGGCAACAGCCCATGGGCAGTGGCTTCATCCCCTCTCCCTCAGCTGTCTGTTTGACTTTTCTTCAGGGACAAAGTTTTGGACTATTAGGGGCCTATGTGCATCAAATCCTGGGCAGTGTCAAGAGACCATCCTCATTTGCCAATTGTGTCTAATTTTTTTTGTTTTAAATATTTTAGAAAATAAATAATCTACAACAGTCTTTGATCTGCATACCAGTTTTAACCAATAGTTGGCTAATAATTTTTAAATAAACATTTTCATTTTTTTCTCTCATTTCACCCTGGAGAATAAAGAGGCAAAATGTTTCTCCCAGGATTACAACAGCCAAAAGACAAAAAGAAATTCACATCTACTGATCCCCTACACGTTACCCATTTAATCTGCACGGTGGTCCCCTGCGGAAGGTGGTGCTACTTACTTCATGGCTGAGGATGCTGAAACATCCTCAGACAAGATTCTGCTCATAGTACATGGCCATTCATGGATTTACGCATGGACTGGCAGTCTTTTATATGTACATAGTGCATATCTTAGGGGAAAGTAAAGGGGTACATTCATTTACAGGCCCCAGCTTAGTTGCCAGGGGTACACTATTCGCTCACAGCTCCATGCCAGGGATGGCAGGGAAAGGGCAAGCCTTGTCTCCACCTCCTACCTCCCAGCATAACTGGCTGGCTGCCTTCAGTGTGGCTTGTGGTAAGGTTTGACTCAGGTCGAGGTGCTCCCAGAAGGCATAGTGCTTTCTTCTGCCACTCTCATCTTCCTGAGGGCAACTTAGCCAAAATCTTAAGGAAGAGGAAGTGTTCTGACTCTTCCTGAGCCTGAGCTCAAAGTTTCTGAGCCAGAGCAGGCAGCTGCTGGACCAGGAGATCATGGGGAAAAGCTTCTCCCAGAGCTGTAGACATTTGCTTAATGTTTTGGATTTAAACAGGGCAGAAGATCAAGGGTTTTAAAATCAGAATGCCTCCACAAAGGAAGCGTGGGCTATGTCACTTGGTAATTTGGGTATCTTTGCAGTATTGATCTGATGTGGTGTCAGCATCCCAGGGCAAGGATGTGTTTTAGAATGTAATTGTTGTCTTCTGTATCAGACAGTCTCCACAAGTCAGTCTTCATTTCTGCTCCCTCCATTGGCTACCTGCCCAATAGCTGTTTTAAGGAAAGAAGAAACAAATTCAAACATTGGAACTTCCCAGGGTTTCTAAGGATCTGTCTGTAGATGGGCTGCCTAAAGATCACCTGGGAAGATTTTTTAAAATGTAAATTTCCAAGCCCTGCTCCAAGAGTTTATAATTCTGTAGGTCTGCGTTAAGGCCTAAAGAATCTGCACGTAACAAAAGTTTTTCCTTAAGTGATTCAAATACCCAGACAGATTTGCAAGCTATTGTGTCTAAGCCAGTCCACCAAGCCTTCTATTTTTGATTTGGTGAATGAAAACATTGATTCGGGATTCTGAAGTTTGTTTCCATGAGAGTCGTGAACTGCATGCACTAACGCAGTTCTCCACAGCCCTTGTCCACTCCTGCCCTCCTCAGGACGGGCCCTGGTGCTTTCAGAAGAGGAGTTCTAGGTATACAGAGAGTCTTGTTTCAGGGCCAAAGATGGTACATGCTGGGAATGACACTCCATGGGCCCTTGAGAGCATTCAGGCACAGCCACCCTGACCTGTCCACACCCAGCATTGCTGGGGTGGGGCTCAGTAATGCCACCTGACCTTCTGTAGCCAATTGCTTTCAAGGTGAGCATAGAACATGTATGCAGGATAGCTCTGGCAGGGGAGGAGTGGGAGGGGTCAGCCAGGCCAGCCTCTCTGGTAGCAATGATCACCCTTGGCTGTCTCAGCTCGCACCACATTAAGTGATGGCCACTCCCCAGGGTGATGTCCGGTCAGAGGATGGTTTTACCTTCTCAGTCTTTTACCTATTCTTTTCTCTCCCTTTCTTTCAATGATACGTCTCCTTCTCTCTAACTTTCTGTTTCTAGGCTTTCATTTTCACTCCATACCCAAGCTGGCTAGCTTTCCCCAGGCACCACTGCCCTCAGCTCCGTCCAGCTTCCTGCCTTTCAGCCCCCCCGGCCCTCCCCTTCTTGGCTGCGGTGAGACACCAGTGGTCTCCTTGGCCGAGGCTCAACAGGAGCTGCAGATGCTACAGAAGCAGTTGGGAGAAAGTGAGCACTTCCTGCTGCATCTGTGTGCTGGCACACCGTGTTGCTCTGCATGGCTTGGGCTTGACGGCAGGGCTTAAAACAACAACATGGCACTACATGTTACAAATGTGAGATGGAGGGAAAGCTCTGCGTGCTTTTTTTGGAAATGCATTTACTGTTATCTTTCTGGTGTGTGTGTGTCTCATCAGTTAACAGGTATATATGTTCTTGAGGCTCTAGACCTGGTGCTCACACACTGCAAACAGTGTCGGACACCTCCAAGTATGCTGAAGCCCTGACAGACTGGTGCAATGCTTACTGGTAGCGGGTGGGAGAGGGACGGTATGTTTTGCCTGTGCAGGATGAAGTGGCCATGAAAAGGATGGCCACATTCAGTGGGCTCCTTTGTGTGGCTATTATATATATATCCTCCTGTTCCTGATATCATCAGGTTGGGGCAAAAAGGATGGTTGTAGAGGGATTTGGAAGAGGAAGTGACCAAGCCCCTTTCCTATTACACAAGGTCCATCCCTCTCCTGGGACAGGTAACACATGGGCAGCTAGAAATACAAGCCATAGGCTGTGGTGTCTGATTGTGAATTCTGTCCTGTGACTTCCAAAGACAATTGATTGTAAGTAGTCACATAATTCAGGGAATACGTATAGTCATCTTTTACAAAATGCTTTGACATATTTATGGGCCGGATGCCTCGTCATAAAATTTTATGTGTGTGATTCCTTATAGCTTAGAAAAAATAAGGAAAAACCCTCACATGATGAATTTGCTCTCTAGTAGTACCTTAAGCAACACAACAACAACAACTAGAAAGCAGTTTAAAATTAATCTAAAACCACTTTCTGTGCCTGTCAAGAAGGTTGGGTGAGCCAGAGATTGATGACAAGGGTCACCATGCCAAGGATATCCAGTGACTCAAGACCATAGCCAAGGACTTGTATCCCTATCTTTTAAAAATTTTTATTTATTTTTTTTTTCATTTTTTTTCTTTGTCTTCTTTCTAAAAGGCCATCTTGGCTTCAGATGTATCCTTGTCCCTGAAGCCCCAAATGTTATTTGGACCAACCTATTTCTTTTGTCAGCCCTGGAAATGGATACTTTGTTTAGTCTACCCCCAGTTTGACTTCCAGAACAGCTAGACCAAGACCATTTGCAGGAAGAGTTTGTACATTCTGTGGGCAGAGAAGTCCAACAGGTTAAGTCTTCTGCTTACCAGCTTTACACAGGTACAGTAGTGGGGGGCTTACCTAGCAACATGAGCCCGGTCTTACTTGAGCCTCGCAAAACTCCTGTGTGATAGATAAGGTGAGTTCAGGGAACGAAAGCTCAGGGAAATGAGAGTACTTGTTTGAGGTCACTAGTAAGTGGGAGAGATGGGCTTGAATGTCGTCTTCTGCCCCAGGTTCCATGTTTCCGTTATACCTTTTCCACTTAGGCTGGTTCTGTTACCACCCTGTTTAGAGTGTGATGCTGAGCTTAGCTGAACAAACTCTGGAAACCCCTTGCAACAATCTTCTCTCTCTCTTTAGAGACTAGTCCAAGGTGCTGGTGTTTTTCTGACCTAAAACTTGTTACTTTAGTAGTTCTGGCACCCACAATTGGTAACAAATGCCAAAAGACAAGAGTATTCTCTAGCTTCCACTTCTTTCCCTTTGTCTTTCCACATGTGTCAACTTGTCTTTGTCCAAAGGAAAGGACGGAAGGAGAGCATGTTGTTGTGAGTTGAATTGGAGTCGCATCGAGTCTGGGGCCGTGGACCAGAGTTTGGGTGGTCCCAGCCTTGGTGAGGAAGATTGCAGCCCTTTCTTTTCCCGCCTGAAGGCATGATCCTTTCCAAGGGACCACTGCTTACCAGTGCTCATTGTTTTCTTTGAATTAATTTTCCATGCGGACAGCGGTGCATGATGACGTCTCAGGTCTCTGTGGGGCTAAAATCTCCTTGTGTAAGAGTCTGTATGGTGTCTTTGCATGGTTTAGGGCATGTGCTCTGTATTGTGTGGCCAGGGGAGACTGGAACATGAGAATACTAATCATTGTTTTGATAGACTTGGAACCTCCCATGACCTTGGTTAAAAAGTAAGCTGGCTGTCTACAACCACTGATTTTCCTCTTTGCCCTGTGTTGGGTGGGGTTGAAGGATGTGTGAAATAGGTAGGAAATTATATCTTCATTGAATCCCTACTAAAATTTAGGTGCTTAAGTTCTTAATCTCCCTCCTTAAATCCTAGTGATTCTAATGAACATCGAGTATTTTGCAAATCGGAAAAGGAGAGACCCATGATAATATTTCTCAAACTTTGTTGCCTATTGGGATCACCTGGAATGATTTTAAAATATGCATTCCTCTGTAGCTCAAGATGAATTATATGCCAGTTAAGGCAAAAGCTCTTGGGGTCCAAGTATCAGTATATTTTCTACATTTTCTCAGCAGATTTCAGTATGTAGCCAAATTTGAGAACCAGTTACAAAGAGACAAAAATTGGCAAATGGCAATTGCATTAACCTCTCTGAGGATCTGGCTTGGTTAGAGAAAACAATGACCCCACTCTTGTTTGCTGAGGGGGAGCTGCCTGTCTGTTCTGCTGCCCAAGTTCATAATCCCTGGGAAGAAAGCGATCTTCTGAATTTTTTCCTAAACTGTGGTCCTGCCCACCTCTCCCTGTCTCCCCCATGCTGGGCTTCTTTTTACAGAGAAGTCAGGTGATGGGGCTCAAGGGAAAGGCCTATGATTCCATGGGATCTATGAAAGTATCAGCCTATGGAAGGAAAGGTCCTCCCTCCCTCCTTGGAATAGTGTTCAATGATTCTTTACACAGGAGTGACGACATTTTGCAGTTCCTTAAATCACATTGGATGAGATCCAAATAACCACTTGCCTTACATAGAACCTTCCCCAGCCTCAGCAAAAAGTTCTTCAGTCTGAAAGAATTGGGACCACCATATCTAGTTATGTTTCATGTCCCCTTTCTCCTCTGAAAATTTCAACGGAGAAATGGAAATATTGGCTGGTTGGCTGTTGGGGGCCAGTACTCATTGGCAAATAGATATTCCTATTGACAGGTAAGCTCAATCCTATATCCCATTGTACTCTTGACCCCTAACTTTGGGGCTAAGTCCTACTTCTGGAACTTCCTCTGGGCTCTGTCATGAGGAATTACAGTAGGATCCAGGAGTGGGGCCACTGGACTTTTCCTTTGTGTACATTGGTGAGTTTCAGATTCTGCATCCATCCTTCACACGTCATGCGTCTCACGCTAAGAAATACAAGGACAAATTGTAACCTCTAGGTTATGAGTCTTCATCTAATTGGTATTCCACATTGCCCTGGGTCTCGACATCCCTCCTGTCCGCTGTCAGTCTCCATTCTTAGCAATCGCACACTTTCTTGCTAATCCTTCCCTTCTGACCACCCCGTTTGTTTCTCACTCATATTTCTTTCTGCCCAGGTGTCAGCACTGTCCCTCCTGCTCCCCCAGCTACATTGCCAAGCAGCCACTTGGAAACCAGCTCTTCCCACTACCTCAACCCTGCCCAGCCCCACTCTCCTCCGAGAGGCAGCCTAGAACTGGGCAGAATCCTGGAGCCTGGGTACCTGGGCGGCAGTGGCCAGTGGGGCGTGATGAGGCCTCAGAAGGGGAGTGTGTCTGGGGACCTATCCTCAGGTTCCTCTGTGTGCCAGCTTAACTCCAAACCCACAGGTAAAGCACAGATCTGAGAGGGTCCACCCTTGAAAGGAAATCTCATTCACAGTCTACTCCTGTCCCACCTGGGCAGGGCTCTTTTTCGTTTCTTCTCTAGTCCCTGGCTCACAGAGTGGATCTAAAATCTAAGGGCTGTATCAGAGCTTGACCCTTTCTAAACATATCCCTTCATTCTTCCTGCCCAGGGCTTCAGTGCTCTACAGAGACAAGGGAAAGTCAGGGACCCACCTCTTGTGCTGTCACGTTCGTGCTTCTCTATCCCTGCACCCTGACCTCTTCCCAGCACACTCTCCCAGACCCTTCCAGAATGCCAGGCACAGACATTCACAAGGACTCTTCCATCAGTCAGAAGTTGTTAACAGAAAAGGACACAGCTCCCCTACCCCACTCACGTCTCCTGTGCACAAAACCCAACCACACCAAGTGGAGAGGTGTAGCTGAGGCTGTGAATGCTGGGATGCAGCTCAGTTCCAAGAGTGAGACAATTGTGATTTTCAGAAAAAGACCGAGCCCAAAGCAGAACGGCACAGCTGATGTAGTCTGTTGTCAGCATCCCTTCTGTTGTTCTTTTCTGCATCTTTTTCCTTTTTTGGGGGTACTCCTTCCTCCTCGTTAATCCACCCTCAGATCCCTAGATCCCCACAGGCTCTCTTTTCTTCCTATTGTATTAAAAGTGATTTGGGGGAAGCATTGTCAGTCATTAACCACATAGGGTAAGTTTAAGGTCATGTACTTTTACTTTAGGCTTTCTTGCTAAGGGTGGGAGGAAGGACTTTGTCTCTTGTTAAAGAGTGCTCAGTCACATATCAGTAAGAAGAAAGGGCTTAGAAGACTGGTAGAGTGAGGACTTCCCCATCATCCTCAGAGTCACACCCAGGAGGTGTCATTACCTCTCCAGATGCTAGGCAGGCCCTGTTCAAAGCCTTCAGTTATTTTTTAAAAGCATGTGGAACTCCCTTTCATGTACAAGACCCCTGTGTGGGAGGAGGCCCGTGGGTTTCCTTAGCAAGAGGCCGTCCTGTGTTTGAAAGCCCATTTACTCTTTAAACAAGATTACCAGTCCCCTGGGTGCCTGTGTGCGAGGATGCAGTTGGCAGACGGCTACTGATGTTTAGGGATCTTGCTGAGAGGCCACTGGCTGAGCCCCACCCTCACCAGTAACTGAGATTCTCCATCTCCCACCTCTTTCCACGTCCTGGTGGGATGGCTGCAGGCGCTGACCTGCTGGAAGAGCATCTTGGTGAAATTCGGAACCTGCGCCAGCGCCTGGAGGAGTCCATCTGCATCAATGACCGCCTGCGGGAGCAGCTGGAACACCGGCTCAGCTCCACGGCCCGCGGAAGCGGTAGGAGGGGCCCAGCTCTTCCTGTTTCTGGCTGTGTTTGGGGAGCTTATGAAGGGAGGGCCCGTAGGCAGAGCCTCACAGATTTCAAAGCACTCTGATATCCTTTACTTCACTTGCTCCTTACAAATAGTTCAGCAAGGGAGGTGGGGCAAGCACTGTTAACCCCACTTTATGGCCATATCTGAGCTGAGAGGATAACTTTTCTCAAGGCAGAATCAGGTCTGGGCCCCGGAGTTTCCTGACTTCTCAGCTCATCCTTACTCTGCCTATATCCTGCCGCTGATTCCTTGTGCCCTTGTCTTGTGATTGGCAAGTAGTAGAGCCAGATCTGCAGTGGTCCCCCCGTCCCACTGGTCGCTTCACTGAGGTGGCCTTTCCCCCGACACTGTCCTGAGCTGCTGTCACTTGGAGGCTAACCCTTCCACACATTGTTGTCCTGCCTACATTGCAGTAGCAGCTTTTTAGGAAAAAAGAGCCTCCTGTACCATTGCAGTTATGGCATGTGAT
This sequence comes from Lepilemur ruficaudatus, assembly GCA_963574885.1. Classification (NCBI taxonomy): domain Eukaryota; kingdom Metazoa; phylum Chordata; class Mammalia; order Primates; family Lepilemuridae; genus Lepilemur; species Lepilemur ruficaudatus. Next base: position 4,038 of record CAUYRT010080226.1, on the reverse strand, counting down.
AATGCATGCAAAGAATCCGCTGAGAAGAGGCACTCAAAAACCAGGCCTTCGGCCTTCCGTGCTTTATTTGGCCCCAGGCCTTGAGTCCCCAGGGTTTTCTTCTGGGTTGGGACAGTATCTTGGTGAGATATAAAATGGGAAATTTTTAGAAGCATCTGTTACCCAAATGTGTACTTTCAGGGACAGGATCCACCTCTAACTTCTACGGTCAGGGCCTAGAGTCCATACCTCAGCTCTGCAATGAGAACAGAGTCCTCAGGGAAGAAAACCGAAGCCTTCAGGCTCAGCTGAGTCACATTTCCAGAGGTGGGTGGTCAAAAACCACAAACTGCAGTCACTCCTAGGTCCCTCTCTTCCTTAGCCACACTGATCACCAATTGGAAAAGCAAAGAGAAGGTAGAGATAACAGAGCTACTCAGATCCACCAACCCAAAATTCTAATAGCCATTCTCAGGCTAAAAAAGGCTGCTTCCTCAGAGGTCTCAACTGTGGGCCTTCAGGCTCTAGGCTTCCGGGGGAATAGCTCAGGGAAATCCATCACTTCTGTGCCAGCCCATCTGCATAGATCCAGAGTCACTAGCTGTCAAACCGGATATCAGTTTGCTATCTGTTCTACCTCCTCCCACTCACAGCCAATTTGGAACCAGGAAAGGAAGGAATGTGAGTGTCTACATTCCCTCTCAAGTTTCTCCAGACTTTTCTGCAGCTCTGTATGTCCCCCTGGTCCTTCTCTGTCACCCCTCTACCTCCTCACCACATCCATGCACCCAGGGCTCCTCTCTGGTCAGTACCCTATGACTCTGTGTCAGCACACATTAGCAATTGTCCTCCAGAACGTTCCCGACCCTATTCAATGGGCATTCATAGGTGGGTGTCATTTCCCATGTGGTCTGGGAGGCAGCTGACCTTAGTGTTAATTAACTTGATTAAATCAGTGTACTATCAATAACAAATGATTTTTATTTACAAATATTTATTGAACAGCCATAAAAAGACTGAGAATAGTATCCAAAAGGATTAAGGCCAGAATGAAGGAATGCTTGTGGAAAAGGAAAAAGACATCAAGAAATATTTCTAAATTAGCCACCTCAGAGCAAGAAGACTTGAGAGGAAAGGTCACTGCTTGGGGAAGATAACAAAAGTTAATAGATAAGAGAGAAGGCAGAGCTACTAGACTCCCATTGCATGCTTGGAGAGACTAGAACAGCCCTCACAGGTGAGAAGACAGTAAGAGATTTAAATGAGCCCAATCTGCAGGCACATTCCACCCCAGAAGACTGGCCGAACCTGCAGCCTTATTCTCAGAGTCCCTGTCGGTAATCTTAGAAGATCTGTGAATATCAGAGAAGTGCCCCAAGTCCAGAAAAGAATACATGTCCCCATTTTCAAAATTATGGAAATGATATATTCTAAAAAGAAATCTTGATGTTGATCTTTGTCAAAATTCAAGAACAGACTATTGAACAGATGGTATGTGAGACTTGGAAAATGGTGAGCATTAGAAACCAGAATGTTTTCTCTAAGAGTGAGGTAGGCCAGATTAAACCAATGGAGTGAAGGGCATTGCAAAGAAAGAGGTGCTCTGTTCCCCAGGGTGTGTGGGACAGTGAGATGGCACTCTCTTTGCCCACGACTCGGCCTTCCTTCCCTTCGCCTTAGTTCTGTTTGTCAGGGCGGATATGCCTGGGCTCATCCTGCTGCTGAGCTTTGGCCCCCACAACACGAATACCCCTGTGTTCTGCTCACCAGAGCGCTCCCAGGAAACAGAAAGCCTGAGGGAGGCTCTGCTCTCCTCTCGATCCCGGCTTCAAGAGCTGGAAAAGGAGCTGGAGCACCAGAAGGTGGAAAGGCAGCAGCTTTTGGAAGACATGCGGGAGAAACAGCAAGAGATCTTGCATTTCAGGGAGGAACGGCTATCCCTCCAGGAAAACGATTCCAGGTAAGAGGGGGCCCGTTGACAAAGACGCTGGTCCCATTTTTACATTAGAAGAAGGGATGTTGGCAAGACAGTTAGTGTCCTCTTTTGGAAACCTCAGTTTCCCTTCTGCTATTCCTGGTTTAGGGGTAGCTTTGAGCAGAAGGAAGGACTTCTCTGGGAATGCCTTTTTTACTCCAAAGTTGAGAGAGTAAAACCCTGTTATAGAAGGCTTCAGCATACCAGGGACTGGAGAAAGAATGTTCCCGTGCTTCCAGTTAGTTAGATGACATTTGTCTCACCATAACCCAGGAAGCTTCTATTCTAGACATGACGCTTGTTCCCAGCACAAGCCCTATACCTGCTTGTCACCAAGAAAAGAGCATTGTAGGAGCAGTAAGGAGCCTGTGCTGGTGTTTCTGTTCTGCTCCTAGCTAATGCAGCTCATGGTATGACTTCAAGCAAAGTTACTTTACCTCTCCCAGCCACTGTTTCCACATCTGTAAAATTGAAGTGATGGTCCTCATGACCCCCTGAGTTGACTTCTGGGGATAAAACTCTATATGGAAAGGTTGGCTCCCAGTTTATTGCCCTGGTATGGCTGAGAGGCTCTGCCATCTCAGTGGGCCCTTGCCTTCCCCCCCCGGCAGGCTGCAGCACAAGCTGGCCCTCCTGCAGCAGCAGTGTGAAGAGAAACAGCAGCTCTTCCAGTCCCTCCAGTCGGAGCTGCAGATCTACGAGGCACTTTATGGCAATTCCAACACGGGGCTGAAAGGTATGTGCTCTGCACCCCCTCTACTCCATGAGCTCTCTGCCCTTGCTTAGGATGCCAGTGAGGTCTTGTCTTTGGGAGTTATGGAGATCATGGCAATCTTCAGAATTCTGCCCCAGAAAACCCCTCGGCAGGCCTGGGACTCCCAATGAGAAGGGAGTGGAGCTCTCATACATGAAGTCCAAAGGTGAGATGCTGGTGGCATGAGCAAGATCTAGCCTGAACATCCTTAACAATGGGCCACAAGAGTAAACTCAACCACTCAGATGGCCAGAGACAAGTCAGTCAAAATGTCTAGATTATAGCATGTTTTTTTTAGAGATAGGGTCTCTCTCTGTTGCCCAGGCTGGAGTGCAGTGTTGTGATCATAGCTCACTGCAGCCTCAAATTCCTACCCTCAAGCCATCCTCCTGCCTTAGCCTCCCGAATAGCTGATGTACCATCATGCCTGGCTAATTTTTCTTATTTTTTATAAAGACAAGGTCTTGCTATATTCCCTGGGCTGGTCTGAAGCTCCTGGCCTCAAGCAATTCTCCTGCCTCCCAAAGTGCTGGGATTACAGGCATGAGCCACTGCACCTGGCCTTTTTTTTTTAAAGCAAAGAATTATCCTAATGATATTGTCATTTGAAAAGCTCTTTAATATTGTAAATAATACATACTATCAACCCACATAGCCAAGGTAGGAGGCAATCCACTCCTACCCTGACTTTTTCCCTAGTGGGAAAAGATACAAAAGCAAAAAACATTACGTAAATACCACTAATAGGACCTAAATTTCAATCCTAGATTTAAATGTTAAGTGCATTTATTGAGGACTTTTTCTGCCTGCTGAAATAATAATCTAACGTTTGAGAATCTCAGTATATTTCCCCATTCTTCTTAAAATGGAGAAGGGTATTCAAAACATAATGGTAATCAGTCACAGCAGGCTGGAACAGAGGGCTGACTTCAATGTGATGAAATTTAGCCAAGATAAAAAACAAAAATCCTGAGCTTGATTAAAAATATCAGTGGTAGGGGCCGGGCGCGGTGGCTCACGCCTGTAATCCTAGCACTCTGGGAGGCCGAGGCGGGCGGATTGCTCAAGGTCAGGAATTTGAGACCAGCCTGAGCAAGAGCGAGACCCCGTCTCTACTAATAATAGAAAGAAATTAATTGGCAAACTAAATATATATAGAAAAAATTAGCCGGGCATGGTGGCGTATGCCTGTAGTCCCAGCTACTTGGGAGGCTGAGGCAGAAGGATCGCTTCAGCCCAGGAGTTTGAGGTTGCTGTGAGCTAGGCTAACGCCACGGCACTCTAGCCCGGGCAACAAAGTGAGACTCTGTCTCAAAAAAAAAAAAAAAAA
>CAUYRT010080219.1:0-10107 GCA_963574885.1 Lepilemur ruficaudatus | reverse complement strand
CAGCAGCCCCCTCCGTGGCCTGGGCAGGGCAGGACCCCTGCCGGCTGCTCCCCTCCTCTCCTCGCCTGCCTTTCTGCGCCGGCTCCCACCTACCAGGGCAGGAACCGGACACTCAGTTCTCGCTGCCCCAGACTGTGGGGGGCAGGAGGACAGTTTGAGAGGGAGGCCAGGCTGCAGGGGTGGGGGGTTTTGGGGTCAGCCTGGTGACAAAAGCCTCAGGCAGTGAGTTTTCAAAATTGAGACTTAATTGACAACCATAAAAGTCTTAAGTGTGCAGTTTTGAAGTATACAAGTCAGTGGTATTTAATAAATTCATAATGATGTACAACCGTCACCACTAATTGCAGAGTTCCTCATCTCAACGTGGAGTCTCATACTACGCTGTCATTCCTCCCAGCCCCCATTCGCCAGGCCCATGGCCCCAGGCCACCACTCGTCTGCTTTCTGCCTGGATCTCCCTATTCCGACCTTCCACAGAAATAGAATCACAACATACGTTCTTTTTGGTCTGGCTTCTTTCACATAACGTAGCGTCTTAAAGGTTTATCCATGTGGTAGCCTGCAGAAGAACCTCATCTTTTTCTGGCTGCGTCATGTGCCATGGTTTGTTTACCCCTTCTTCCATCTGAGGACAGCTGCATCGGGTTCACCCTTTCGTTATTGTGACTAGAACCGCTATGAAGATGCGTACACAAGCATATGTTGGAACACCTCTTTTCAGTTATTGTAGGTATATATTTAGGGGTGCGATGGCTGTATCATACTGTAATTCTATGTTTAACTTTTTGAGGAACCGCCGAACATTGTTCTATAGTAACTGCACCATTTTACCTTGGTGAGGGCTACGGTTCCTCCCTGTTCTTGTCAACGTTTCTTATTTTCCAATTTTTTTACTGTGGCCTTCCTAGAGGGTGTGAAGCGGTATCCCATTGCAGTTTTCACTTGCGTTTCCCTAATGACAGAGGATGTTGAGCATTTTTCATGTGCTTTTTGGCCGTGTGTATATATTACTTAGAGAAATGCCTATTCACATCCTTTGCCCATTTTTAAATTAGGAGTTTTTTGTTATTGTTGTTACTGAGTTGTATCATTCTTATATATTCTGGATACTAGACCCTTATCAAATATGTGATTTGAAAATATCTTCTCCCATTCTGTGGGTTTTCTTTTCCCTTTCTTTTGATAGTATTGAAAAAAGTTTTTAATTTTGATGAAGTCAAAGTTATTTATTTTTTCCTTTGCTGCTTGTGCTTTGGTGTCATAGCTAAAAAACCATTGCCAAATCCCATGTTGTGAAGATTTACCCCTATTTTTGGGAAGAGCTTTATAGTTTTCGCTCTTACATTTATGACTTTGATCTAGTTTGAGTTGGTTTTTATAGATGAAGTAAGGTAGGTTTTCAACTTCATTTCTTTGCATGTGGATATCCAGTTGTCCAAGCGTCATTTCTGGGAAAGACTATTCTCCCTACCCCTCATCGCATTGTCTCGCACCTTTATTGCAAATTGCTTAGCCATAGATGTCTGGGTTTATTCTTAGACTCACAGTTCTATTGCACTGGACATGTGTCTATCCGTCTACCAAGACCACACTGTTTGATTCCTATAGCTTTACAGTATGTCTTCAAATGTAGATGTGTGAGTCCTCCAACTCTGTTCTACTTTTCAGATACTGTTTTGGTTATTTCGGGTCCTTTTATATTTTATGTGAATTTTAGAATCAGCTTGTGATATTCTGTAAGAAAAGGCCATTGAGATTTGGATAGGGAATTGCATTGAATATGTAGATTGCTCTGGGGATTATTGCCATCTTCGTAAGTCTCCAATCATGAACACAAAGTGTGTTTGCATTTATTTAAGGCTTTCATTTCTTTCAGCAATGTATTGAAGTTTTTTGTACAATTCTTGTACCTCCAAAGTTAAATTTATTCTTGTTTTATTCTCTTTGATGCTATTGTAAATGGGTGTTTTCTCGACTTCCTTTTTACATTGTTCATTGTGAGTTTATAGAAACACCACTAATTTTTTTTATTTTTTATTTTCTATTTCTTTCTATTTTTTTAGAAGAGACGGGGTCTTGCTCTTGCTCAGGTTGGTTTTGAACTCCTGACCTTGAGCGATCCTCCTTCCTCGGCCTTCCAGAGTGCTAGGATTACAGGCGTGAGCCACCACGCCCAGCCACACCACTAATTTTTGAGTGTTGATTTTGTATTGTGCAACTGCTGAATTTGCACAAAAACTGCTATCACTTTTTTGTGGAATCTGTAGGAATTTATACACACAAGACTGTGTCATCTGTGAACAGAGGTAATTTTACTTCTGGTTTTCCAATTTGAATGCCTTTTATTTCTTTTTCTTACCTAAGTGCTCTGGCTAGGACTTCCAGTGCTCTGGAATAGAAGTGGTGCAAGCCGGCATCCTCGCCTCGTTCCCGATCTTAAAAGAAAAGCTTTGAGTTTTTCACCGTTGAGTATGGTTTTAGCTGTAGGCTTTTCCTATATGGCCTTTATTACGTTGAGGTGGTTTCCTTCTATTCCTAGTTTGTTTTTTTTATTTTGTTTTTGTTTGTGTGTGTTTTGTTTTGTTTTGTTTTGTTTTTTGAGACAGGGTATCACTCTTGCCTCTGGTAGAGTGCAGTAGCATGAAACTCCTGGGCTCAAGCCATCTTCCTGCCTCAGCCTCCTGAGTAGCTGGGACTACAGGCGCACGACACCATGCCCAGCTAAGTTTTCTACTTTTAGTAGAGACGGGTCTCGCTCTTGCTCAGGCTGGTCTCGAACTCCTGAGCTCAAGCGATCCTCCCGCCTTGGCCTCCCAGAGTGCTGGGATCACAGGTGTGATGTTGAGTATTTTCTATCATGAAAGGGTGTTGAATTTTGTCAAATGCTTTTTCTGCATCGATTGAGATGGTCATGTGATTTCCCCCCTCATTCTGGTATTATAGTTTGCTGGACTGAATGATATACTGATGTTGAACCACCCTGCCCTCATGGGATAAATCCTCCTTTGTCATGGTGTACCGGCCCGTTACTGTGCTGCTGGGTTCAGTTCACTAGTATTTTCTTGAGGATTTTTGCATGGATATTCATAAGGGATACTACAAAGGATTTTTTTTTTTTTTTTGCAATGTCCTTGTCTGGCTTTAGCGTCAGGGTAATGCAGACCTCATGGAATGAGTTAGGAAATGTTCCCTTCCCTTTATGTTTAGGAAGAGTTCAAGAAGGACTGGTGCTAATTCTTCTTGAGATGTTGGTAGAATTCACCAGTGAAGCCATCTGATCCTCACCTTTCTTTGTTGGGAGAGTTTTGATTTCTGATTCAGTCCCTTTACTCGTTATAAGTCTGTTCACATTTCCCGTTTCTTCTTGCGTCAGTTTTGGTAGTTTGCATGTGTCTAGGAATTTTTCCATTTCCTTCAGGGCATTTGATTTGTTGGCGTATGACTGTTCACAGTGTTCCCTTGTAGTCCTTTTACGTCTGTAAGGGCAGTAGTGGTGTCCCCACTGTCACTGTCAGTTTTGTTGATCTCTAAAAGAACCAACTTTTGGTTTCATTCATTTTCTCTATTTTTTTCCTACTCCCTAGTCTGCCTTTCTCCGTTCTAATTTCTATTACTTCCTTCTTTCTGCCAGCTCTGTGTTTAGTTTGCTCTACTTTTAATAGTTCCTGAAGATGTAAAGGTAGGTTACTGATCTGAGGTTTTCCTTCTTTATTAATGTAAGCATGGACAGCCAAAATTTCCTCGGAGAACCGCTTTTGCTGCCTCCCGTACGTTTGGGGCTCTTTCATTTTCAGTCATCTCAAAGTATTTTCTGATTTTTCTTGGTCTGTCTTTGATTCATTAGTTGTTTAAGAGTGTTGTTTGATTCCCACATATTTGTGAATTTTTCACTTTTTCCTTCTGTTATTGGTTTCTAGTCTCCTCCCATTGTGGTCAGGGAAGATGTTTTGCATAACTTCAACCTTCTCCAATTCTCTGGAACTTTTTTCTGTGACCTGACATATACAGTCTCTCCTGGGGATTGTTCCATGTGCACTTTAGAAGACTGTAAACAGATGCTCCTTCACCTATAATGGGGCTATGTCCCTAAAATCCCATTGGATGTTTTTATTTTTTATTTTAATTTTTTTTTTGAGACAGAGTCTCACTCTGTTGAGTGCCGTGGCATTAGCCTAGTTCACAGCAACCTCAAACTTCTGGGCTCAAGAGATCCTCCTGCCTCAGCCTTTCGAGTAGTTGGGACTACAGGCATTCACCACCATGCCCAGCTAAATCTTTTTATATATATATATATTTAGTTGTCCAGCTAATTTCTTTCTATTTTCTTAGTAGGGACCGGGTCTTGCTCTTGCTCAGGCTGGTCTTGAACTCCTGAGCTCAAACGATACTCCCACCTCGGCCTCCCAGAGTGCTAGGATTACAGGCGTGAGCCACTGCACCCAGACCCCATTGGATGTTTAAATATCATAAGTCAAAAATACATTTAATTAACCTAAATTATTTGAACTTCATAAGTTATCCTAGCCTATCTTAAACATGCTCAGAAGACTTACATTAACGTTTACTTAGGCAAAGTCATCTAACCCAAAGTCTATATTACAATAATGTGTTGAATATCTCGTGTAGGTTATGAGTACAGTACACTGTGGAGTACAATGTCTGTTGTTTACCCTCATGGTCACATAGCTGACTGGGACCTGCGGCTCACTGATGTTGCCCAACATCACAAGAGAATATCATACCTCCCCGCACTAGCCCGGGAGAAGATCAAAATTCAAAATTTGAAGTACAGTTTCTACTGAATACATATTACTGTTGCACCATCATAAAGTCAAAAAATCATAAGTTGAATCATTGTAAGTCAGGGACCATCTGTATTCTGCTGTGTTTGGGTGGACTGTTCTGTATATGTCTGCTAGATATTGTTTGTTGATAGTGCTGTCCTAGTCCTCTATATTATTATTGACCTTCTTTCTGCTTATTCTATCCATTAGTAAAAGTGGGGTATTGAAGTCTCCCATTAGTATTGTAGAACAGTCTATATCTCCCACCAGTTCCATTAATTTTGCTTCATATATTTTGGGGCCATGTTGTTAGACACATAATTGTTATATTTTCTTTATGATTTGACTCATCACTCTTTATGTTGTTCTTATACTTATAACAAGTTTTATTTAAAGCCTATTTTGTCTGATATTAGCAACCTCAGCTCTCTCTTGGTTACTATTTGCATAGAATCTCTTTTTTCCAATTTTTCACTTTCAGCATGTATGTGTCTTTGGATCTAAAGTGACTCTCTTCTGGACAGCATACAGCTGGATCCTGTGTTTTTAAGCCATTTTGTCAATCTCTGCTTTTGGTTTGGTGCATTTTATCCATTTACAATAAAAGTAATTGCTGATCAAGAAAGAATTACTTCTACCATTTTGTTATTTGTTTTCTATATCTTGAATTACATCTTTTTATATCTGTATGTTTTATATCTTTTTTTCTTATTTCCTCATTTTGTGTTTAACCGATTTTTCAGCACATCATATTAATTCCTTTCTCATTTCCTTTTCTATATATATTTTAGTTAGTTTCATAGTGGTTGCCCTCAGGATTATAGTTAACACCTTAAACTATAACAATCTATTTTGAATTTATAGCAACTTAGCTCAATAGTGTATAAAAATCTCAGTTCCTATACAGCTCCCTTTCTCCACATTATGTTGTTGTTATTACAATTTACATCTTTATTCATTGTGTACCCATAAACACAGATTCATTCTTACTGTTCTTTGCATTTGTCTTTTAAATTGTTTAGGAAAAGCGAGCCGTTATAAATCAAAATATGATAATACTGACTTATTATCAGTCACTTTTACCAGGGCTCTTTATTTCTTTGCATGACTTTGAGTTACTCTCTGGTGTCCTTTCATTTCGGCCTGAAGGACTCATTTCCTGTTTTTTTGTAGGATAGGTCTACTAGTGTCAAATTCTCTCAGGTTTTGTTTATCTGAGAATATATCCTTCATTTTTTTAAGGATTCTTGGTTGACTGTTTCTTTCCTTCAATACTTTAAATATGTCATCCCACTGCCTGCTGAGCTCCATGGATTCTGAAAAGAAATTGGCCATTAATCTTGTTGAAGCTCCCTGGTCTTCGATGAGTCATTCCTCTCCTACTCTTCATCAGATTCTGTATTTGTCTTTGCATGTTTGATTATAACATTATAATCAAATCTCAGTGTGATGGAGAAAGATGGGAGGAGCCGAACCTGGCGCCATCACCATCATCAAAAAAAAAAAAAAAAAAAAGAACAAATCTCAGTGTGAGTCTCTTTGTGTTTATCCTACCTGGAGTTTGCTTAGCTTCTTGAATCTGCATATTCATGTCTTTCATCAAATTTGGCAAGCTTTGGCCTGAATTCTGCAGCTGTAGCATATTAAACATTCTCATCCACCTTGGCCCCTCCCCCATCATGCTTTGGCTAAGGAATCTCTCCACTGGCTCAGGCAGGGACTATTATCTTCATTCTATCAATAGAGAAACACAGTCTGTGGGGGAGCTATAACACCTGTCCATCCATTGGTTCCCTCTATGATATCATTAATTGCCCATATTGTGCTGGGTGCTGGGAAGTCACCAAGAGCAATGTCCAGGCTCTGTGGGTGTGCCAGAGACACCTCCCAGCCACTGTAACATGGGGCCTCCCTCTTCCCCGTGCCCCAGATGTTGGGGGAGAGTCTAAGGTTGCTGTGTTTCTCTGTCCTTCCCCCCAGCGTCTATTCCGCCTCCCTACAACCTCCGGGAAGTGCAGGTCACCATCTTAAACAACACCAGGTGTAACTACTTGTTCGAACAGCCTTCAGGCCGCAGTATGATTCAAGATTCCATGTTTTGTGCTGGTGCTGAGGACGGCAGCATAGACACTTGCAAAGTGAGTGCCTGTACCCCACCAGGGAATCCCACCCTTCCCAACCCTGGGCCTGAGAGCAACACCATGTGCCCACACAAACCCATCCTTGGAGTTTATTTTTGAGGAAACATTTGCTGTCCTTATTTACCCAGCCTGTCAAACATGCTTTTCATTTTGTATAAATTATACCTGCTTAGATCATCTCACCAAACATGGGAGGCTATTGCCCCACTTTGCAGATGCAGAAACTGAGGCTTAGTCACTGCCAGGGGAGAAATACGATTTGCACCCAGCCCCATGGCCCCTCCTGCTCTCCCAGCCCCTTCTCTTCTCCCTGCCCCTGCCCCAGGCAGGGCTCACCCATGTTGCTCCCCAGGGTGACTCAGGGGGGCCCTTGGTCTGCGACAAGGATGGATTGTGGTATCAGGTTGGAGTCGTGAGCTGGGGAATGGGCTGTGGTCGGCCCAACCGGCCTGGTCTCTACACCAATGTCAGTGAGTACTTCACCTGGATCCAGAAGCTTATGTCCTGCACTCCACCCAGGCTGGATTCCTCCTGGTTACTGCTGCTCCTCGTTCTGCTGTGGTCTCCCCAACTCCTGCAGCTGATCTGAGTCCACCAGAGGCCGTGGGGGTACAGTGGGCACCACAGCCTTGGCACACTCCCCCAAGTCATGGGCACTGCTAGATCAGGGTCAGGACTGCCTGCTGGATCCGGCTCCAGTCCTCTCTGTCCTGACTGCAATAAAGATTATATATGTTCACATTGATGCTTACAGAGCTTTCTGTGAACCCAAGTTGACTTGTAGACAACTCCCTCCTATTTGCTAATTTCCAGTTCAGGCCCAGACCCCACCTGGGGTCATGAGAGCTCTGCCTTTGTGAATGGGTAAATGCTGTTATCGTGGGAGTGGGTTCCTGATAAAAGGATGAAATTTGGCCTCCATCCTTTCTTGGTCTTGTCCACTTCCTTGCCTTTCTTCCATGGAAGACTCACCTGATGCCAGTGCCATGCTCTCGCACTTCCTTGTCTTCAAAACCACAGGCCAAATAATCGTCTTTTCTTTTTAAGTTATCCTGTCTATGGTATTCTGTTAGAGCAGTAGGAAACAGATTAAAATAAAGAAAGAGGACTCCCTTTTCTTTTTTTTTTTTTTTTTTAGATGGGGTCTTGCTCTGTCACCCAAGCTGAAGTTTGATGGCATGATCATAGCTCACTGCAACCTCAAACTCCTGGGCTCAAGCAATTCTCCTTCCTCAGCCTTCCCAAGTAGCTAGGTCTACAGGCATGGGCCACCATGTACAGTTAATTTCTTTCTTTTTTTTTGTAGAGACAAAGTCTTACTATGTTGCCCAGGCTGGTCTCAAACTCCTAGCCTCAAGCAGTCCTCTTGTCTCAGCTTCCCAAAGTGCTGGGATTACAGGTATGAGCCCCTGCTCCCAGCCAATTTCAAAACTTAATACAAAGCTACAGTAATTAAAACAGTGTAGAAGTGGCCACATTGTAAACACATACTAACCAATGGAATATGATATGGTCCCTAAATGAACCCAAATATCTATGGTCAATTGAATTATGACAAGGTACCAAGACTATCCAATGAGGAAAGTATTGATTCTTAAAAAAATGGTGATGGGACACTTGGATAACCACATGCCAAAGACTAACATTGGATCCCTACCTCATTCCATATACCTCATTGCATATATAAAAATTAAGTGAAAGTGGATCAACAATCCAAATATGAGAGCTAAAACTATAAAACTATAAGAAGAAAACTAAGAGTAAATCTTCATGATCTAGGATTTGGCAGTGGATTCTCAGATTTTACACCAAAAGCGCGTGCAACAAAAGAAAACAGTAATAACTTAGACTGCATAAACATGTTAAATGTTGGCATAAATGGACATTATCAAGGAAGCCTATAGAATGGAGAAAATGTTTCCAAATCATGTATTAGATAAAGGTTGCATATCTAGAATGTATGAAGAAATCCCACAACTCCACAGCAACACAAAGGAAGATGGTTCAGTTAGAGAACGGGCAGAGGACTTGAACACACACTTCCCCAGAGAAGATATGCAAATGGCCAACAAGCAAATGAAAATGTTTACCATCATTAGTGTTTAAGGAAAGTCAAATAAAAACCACCATGAAATACCCCTTCACACCCACGAAAAAAGCTTTAACTTTAAAACAACAACAAAACAAAACAAAATTGAAAACAAGTGTGGGTGAGAATGTGAAGAAATCAGAACTCAAACACTGCTCATGAGAATGCAAAAGGGTTCAATAGTTAGCAACTCCCTACCATATAATGCACTAATATATGGAAGAACCTGGACTTTGGTGCCTGTGTCATTTAGCTTCTGATGCACAACAAACCACCCCAAACCTCGGTGGCTTAAACCCACTGTTACCAAACACAAAAGGGATCTGAGTTAGGTCCAATTACTCACTGCACAGAGAACCAATTACTGAGACCATGAGATTTGCCACCGTTTATTTGACTCACAGTTTCCTGTGTCAGCATTCTGGGCTGGACTCAGCTCTGAGTTCTTCTATTCTGGGCCACGCTCCGCTTACCTTAGTCACGTACTGGCTGGTGGGGGCTGGCTGTGGGCTAGGGCACCTCGGCTCACCTCCACATGGTGGCTCACCCTGCAGCAGGCCAGCTCGGCTTATACAGATGGCATTGGTGAGAGAGGGCCCACGAGCCAAAAAAGCAGAAGATTCCAGGTCTCCGAAGTCAGACAGTGACACTGTCACTACAGTTAACCAACAGCAAGTCTCAGGGGCAGCTCACATACACGGGATGGAAAACTTGATTCCACCTCCTCATGGTAAGAGCTGTGAATTGCGGCCACCTTTGCAATATCCACAGAGCTACACTGTCTGGGCTCAAATCCTGCTCCTACCCCTTAGCAGCTACATGAACTCAGTTACTGAACGTCTCAACACTTAGCATTTTTATGTTTAAAACGTTGTGCCTACCTTGCAGACTGCTGTGAGGATGAAATGAGTGGAGACAACACTCGCAGCAACACCTGGCCCAGAGCAAGGCTTGTGCATGTGCTGGCTACACTCACGCCACCAAACCCAAAAGGGGTCCCGCCCAGGTCCAATTCCTCGCTGCAGAGAGCCAATGACTGAGACCTCAAGAATCGCCAGGGAGAAAGGAATTTTACCGTGGGTGACATCCTGCA
>CAUYRT010080217.1:0-27679 GCA_963574885.1 Lepilemur ruficaudatus | reverse complement strand
CCTGACCCCCCCCCGCCGCCACCCCCGAGGTGGGCGGATGCTCGGCGTGCCTGGCGTGCCGACGTGTGCTCTTCCGATGTAGGAGGAGGAGGAGGAGGAGGAGGAGGAGGAGGAGGAGGAAAGCCTAAGAATTCAACTCCTCTGGTTCAATAATTCGATTAGGTCTTTTTCCCACATTTACAGTGCTGAGGTCTTTCCCAGCCCTCTCACTAACTTTCCCTCGGAATTGTAACTTTCTCTTGGCCAGAGCCGTGGCTCACTCCGGGAGGCTGAGGCAGGAGGATCACTTGAGCCCAGGAGTTGGAGGTTGCAGTGAGCTAGACTCTGTCTCAAAAAAAAAAAAAAAAAATTGTAACTTTTTCAAAGGAAACGAGAACCTTTCTGTCATGCTAGTGGAAGTGAAAACTCGTACACTGTTGTTGAAAGGTAATTTGGAAATACATAGTAAGAATCTCAGAATGTTTATAACTTTTGACTCAGTTACTTTTCCTCTAGGACTAGAACCTAAAGAATTCATTGGGAATGTGTAAGACTATTTATGTACCGAGGTGCTCGTTGCCTATTTCATGTGACCGAGCATGGAACCTAAGATGCTGCCTAATGCAGTGGTGAGGAAGCTGGGTGAGGGGTCAGCCAGTCTGTGGTCGAAGCATATGAGATGTTTGATCTCGGGCATGCTATTTCAATTCTCGGAAACTGCATGTCCCCACTGTAACGTGGGGATTACAGTAGCACCCACATTATAGGGCTATTTTGTTTGCATGATAAATGGGATAATTTATATGAAGCTGTTAGCACAGTGCCTGGCATATAGTAAAGGTCCAATACCTATGCTACCATTTTTATCATCCACTTAGCATCGCTCTGTAAATTTTTATTCCATTCCCTTAACTCTGAGGGACAGTATGAATCTGATCTGAGGTGCAAATATTTTCCCTAACCCTCTGTGTCTTTTTCTCTCCTTTTTTCCTGTTTTATGTTTTATCCATTCATCCATCCATCTATCCATCCATGTAGATACCTAGTTATGGAGCTACCTCGCCAGATCTCCTATTTTTTTTTTTTTTTTTGAGACAGAGTCTCACTCTGTTGCCTGGGCTAGAGTACTGTGGCATCAGCCTAACTCACAGCAACCTCAAACTCCTGGGCTCAAGCAATCCTTCTGCCTCATCCTCCTGAGTAGCTGGGACTACAGGCATGAGCCACCATGCTCGGCTAATATTTTTCTATATATTTTTAGTTTTCCAGCTAATTTCTTTCTATTTTTAGTAGAGACGGGGTCTCACTCTTGCTCAGGCTGGTCTTGAACTCCTGACCTCAAGCGATCCTCCTGCCTCGGCCTCCCAGAGTGCTGGGATTACAGGTGTGAGCCACCGCACCCAGCAAGGTCTCCTATTTTTGATTACTTCCTAAGTAGAAGGCATTGTTCTAAATACTTTAAGTATATTGATTCATTTAATTTTCACAAAACTCTAAAGGCAGGTCTAACTGAGGTCCTACGTTATTATTTAGCTGTGTAGCTTTCAATTATCTTTCATATCTATGTGTCTGAGTATCATCTACCTTTCATATCTACCTATTTATCATCTGTCTCCATCATCTGTCTTTCATGTCTACCTATTATCTGTTTTTCATATGTGTGTATCACCTGTCTGTCTGTCATCTGCCTATCTTTCTGTCTTTCATCATCTTTCTATCTATAATCTTTTATATATCTATCATCTCTCTCATATCTATTTATCATTCTATCATCTATCTACCTATCTCTATCTATCTACCCACCATCTGTCCATCTCTATCTGCCTCATCTCTATATATTTGTCTGGTTTTCTCCTAACTCAGGATGCTCAAGTGGAAGAGAACATATGGAAAGAAAACCCAACCCTCCTGTTTCCTGCCCTTGTTTTCACCTCTGTCTCTCAGTTTATAACCTTTGCCCTGTAGGCACGGACATACGTTATGAATTGGGAACAGGCTAAATCCTCTGACTCATTTCTTCAAGTACTCGATGGGAAATAAATGGAGTGAGCAATCAGTTCCTCGGGTGTTGACGGGTGTTCTCAGGGACGTGGGTAAGAAGAGGGGACGCAGAGGAGTGTCTTAGTCACGATGCCAGAGAGATGACGATGTGCACACACAGTCTCCATAAACCTGAAGACTGCTGGGGGTGGGCAAAGACCCATCCCTACCCCCTGGGCCTGTGACATTCCAAACCAAGGACTACTAGTAAATCCTTCTCACTTTCTAGTAAATCTGCCTCCCTGTGGCTTCAAGCTTTGGATTTTGTGGCTCTTCCCCTTGGCGCCACACAGACAGTGTCACTCTTCCTGATGATAGCTGAAGACGAGAGCCCATGCACTAGCCGCCAGGTGCTGATTTTCATTCTAAGCATTAAAGATATAGTTTTAAGAAAAAGAAAAAGAAAACGTCTCAGCCCCGTGCAACTTACATTCTCGCAGAGGAGACACACAACGACTGTAAGCACTTGAGCTGACAAACTGGCGAGTGCAAGAAGAAGATACCCCAGCGAGCCAGGAGTATGACGGGGCAGCTGCTTTAGATTACTGACTGGGGACAGTCCCTCCGCAAAGTTGTCTTAAAGGAGCTCAGGCCTGAGGATGAGGGAATATGGAGTCTCGGCATTTGAAGCGGAAGGAGGGAGAGCTCTCAAGGTATTTCAGGAGTGTCCGGGAGGCTGGCGCGGTGGGGGCCTAGAGTGCAGGGGAGCATGGGGAATGGGTGAGACTGGAGAGGTAGGGGGTTGGGTCAGGAGGGTATTTGAGGCCGTGGAAGAAGGTGTGGATTTTATTCTGGCCACAAGAGGAAGCCTTTGGAGGATTTTAAGCAGTGAAGTAACCAGGTTGGATCCCCATATTATGGACTCAGTCCCGGAGCTGTCGGGCAAATGGATTTTGGGGAGAGCAGGAAGTCATCCCTCAGCAGCCTGGGACAAGGTGGAGAGATGTCTGTTTGGGAGTCACAGCCAACAGGCCTCGATCTGTTAGGAGAGAGAAAGGGATTGGCAACAGATGGAAATGGCCCGGGAGGCCTGAATCTGCGAGGAGTCAGGGAATTGGGACCACGGTTATCTCCCCATGTCATCGGTTTCCAGACTTTTGAGAATCAGAAACCAGAGGAGAAAACTGGACACTGCCTGGGGTTGTTATCTTTCCATTTTCCAAGTAAGGACATTAGAACACAGGGAAAAATTACCATAATTTCATAAAAGGATGGATGTTTAATTACCAAAAAGAGAAATCTAATCCCATACAACCCCCTAAGAGTGGGGAGGCTGTGGCCTTGGGGCCACACGTGGTCTGCTGGATTCTTCAGTGTGGCCTTTTGACTGAATCCAAATTTACAGAACAAGTCTTTTCATGCTGTGAAGTTTGGATTCAGTCGAGGGGCCACACTTGCAGATCCAGAGGACCACCGTGGCCTTGAAGCTGCAGGTTCCCCAACCCTGCACGGCTGAAGTCGTATCTTTAGAATGTGACCTCATTTGGAAATAGTGTCGTTGAAGATGTGATTGGTTGAGATAAGATGACACCATACAGGGGTAGGGTGGGTCCCTACTCCAGTGGAACCAGTGTCCTTATAAGAAAATGCCCCGTAAACACAGAGACACACAGGGAAGATGCCACATGAGGACAGGGCAGAGACTGGAGTTATGTAGCTGCAAGCCAAGAGTCTCCACATATTGCCAGCAAGCCACTAGGAGCCAGGAAGTAACAAGGAAGGATCCCCTACAGGCTTTACAGGAAACGGGGCCCTGCCCACACCTTCATTATGGACTTGTAGCCTCCAGAGCTGTGAGAAGTAGACTTCTGCTGTTTTAAGCCACTGTCACGGCAGCTCTGGGAAATGAGTACACCTTGATTGGCTTATATCCAACGTGGTTTTTCCTCTTGGCCCAGGTGAGGACCCTGCTTTTCTGAGCACAGTGCTTCTCCGTACTGAACACAAGGGAAGCTGGGCTGTCCAGAAGTTGTGGGGTAGACAGCACTGTCCACCAGAGAGCCCAAGAGAGCACCAAGACCCAGAGTAGACACCAAGGTCTTTCTCCAGGCCTGATGAACCTGAGCTGACACAGGCAGCCCCTTGGTTGACAGCGGGCAGGAGAAAGCAGACTGTCCTGTCTGCCTGAGAGAGGTGCAGAGAGCTAGTGGCTCTATGGGGATTTGTCTTGGGAACATAGCACAGCTGATGCCCAAAGCTTGATGGGGACAAATATGTCCCCAGGGAGACCGGCGGGAGGGATGGCAGCACAGAGGACTGGCTGCGCTTGACACTTCGGTCCTACGAACCCCTGCCCCAGCCCATGACAGTCCAGACGCAGCGAGGGCGTGGGAACTGTCCTCCCGGGAAGCGCCCAGTGCACATCACAGAAACCCAGCTCACCTAGCAGAACTGAGATGCTCTCTGATTTCCCTTTGGATTTCTTCTCTGGCCCATTGACTGTTTAAATGTCTTGTTTAATTTCCTTCCACGTATTTTCAGGCAACAGAAACAAAAATAAACAAGTGGGGCTACATCAAACTAAAAAGCTTCTGTACAGCAAAGGAAATGGTCAACACAATGAAAGCCAACATACGGAATGGGAGAAAATATTTGCTAACCATATATCTGAGAAAGGGTCAATCTTCAAAATATATAAGGAACTCACACAACTCCACAGCAAAAATCTAAATAACCTGACTTAAAAATGGGCAAAAGACTTGAATAGATATTTTTCCAAAAAAGATGCAAAAATGGCCAATGGGTCTATGAAAAGGTGCTCAACATCACTAATCATCAGGGAAATGCAAATCAATACCACAACAAGATACCACCTCACTCCCGTTAGCATGGCCATTATCAAAAAGACAGGAGAATGTGGGCGCAGTGGCTGACCCTGTAATCCTGGCACTTTGGGAGGCTGAGGCAGGAGGATTGCTTGAGCCCAGGAGTTAGAGGCTGCAGTGAACTATGATGACCCCACTTCACTCTCTAAAAAAACAAAAGAAAGAAAGTTAATAAAACAACTACACAAGTTGAGGAGCATCCCACAAAATGACTCACCTCTCACCTTTACTGTTCCAAAGTGTTAGGGTGATGAAAGTCAAAGAAAGTGGAGGAATTCCAGATTAAAAGAGACTAAAGAGGCATGATGTAGAATTTTTTTAAATTTTAATTAAGAATTATGGGCTGGGCACGGTGGCTCATGCCTGTAATCCTAGCACTCTGGGAGGCCAAGGCAGGCGGATAGCTGAAGGTCAGGAGTTCGAAACCAGCCTGAGCAAGAGCGAGACCTCATCTCTACTATAAATAGAAAGAAATTAATTGGCCAACTAAAAATATATGGAGAAAAAAATTAGCCGGGCATGGTGGCACATGCCTGTAGTCCCAGCTGCTTGGGAGGCTGAGGCAGAAGGATTGCTTGAGCCCAGGAGTTTGAGGTTGCTGTGAGCTAGGCTGATACCACGGCACTCTAGCCTGGGCAACACAGTGAGACTCTGTCTAAAAAAAAAAAAAAAAAAAAGAATTTTGCAGTAGAGGGCATTACAGGGACAATAAGGCCTGTAGGTATTAGTACTATATCAATGTTAGTTTTGTGATTTTTGACAGTGTTACTGTGGTTACATTACAGAATGCCCTTGATTTTAGGAAAAACACACTGAAGATTTAGGGGTAAAGGGGCACAAAGTTTGCAACTTAACTCTGAATATCCGTATGTATGTATATACAAAGAGGAGATGAGAGAGAGAGATTTGGACCTATTCGGTTTAGTTTTTGCAAATCAGTTAACTGGTCAGCGAGGTCTTAGGACGGCTTCTCCAGCTGTCCACAGCCCCGTGACAGCCCCCCAGCCCCCAGCTTTGGCTCCTGGCCCTGGTCTCCGCCAGCGCGTCGCTCCCCCCTCTCCTCCTCCCCTCCTCCGCTCGCTTTCCCGGCAAAGCCATTCGCACCTGCTTGTCACTTTCTCCCCATAAAGCCCTGGACTTGCCCCTGCCCGTCGGAAGCAGAGGGCGGTGGGCTCTCTCTCTTCCGGGGATCTCTCCCGGGAGAGCGGTGGCGTTTGTCCAGGGCGCAGGGGGACAAAACTGAAGACGCAGGTAAACAAGCAAAACACCAAACAGGGAGGGAGGGAGATAGAAGACACGCGCTTCATTTGTTCTTCCAGCCTCTATTTACTGAGTTCCAGGCAGCGTGTTGGGGGGTCTCGCAGCCTCCCCATGTCTGTGCCGGGTGCCAGGCCCCTCCCAAGTCACTATGAGCA
Source organism: Lepilemur ruficaudatus (assembly GCA_963574885.1). NCBI lineage: Eukaryota > Metazoa > Chordata > Mammalia > Primates > Lepilemuridae > Lepilemur > Lepilemur ruficaudatus. The sequence continues at coordinate 21,420 of CAUYRT010080217.1, read as the reverse complement.
AAAGTGTCTCCAGACGTGGCCAGATGTCCCCAGGAAGGGAGGGGGCGGACAAAATCACCCCTGGTTGAGAATGTCAGGCTAGGGACAGAGGGACAAGCAGGAGGTATGGACTCTCCTCATTGGATTTATGTTCTAGGGAGGGGGATAGACCACGACCGAGGAAACGCACAAACAGGGTCTGTCACGCAAGACAGAAGGACCCGGGTACAGCCAGGGGCTGCAGGGCCGAGAGCTAGCGAAGGTGCCCAGGAGGGGACACGGCGCCCAGCTGCAGGTGTGGAGAGACAGGGAGGCCACACAGACACACACACACACACACACACACACGTGCGCACGCACACACACGCACACGCGTGCACACGTGTGCACACATGCGCACACGCAGCACACACACGCACACACGCGTACACACAGGGCGGGGGGTGAACAAACTCAGAGCCCGGGACACCACTAGAAGGGCAGATATGCCTCGGATTAGAGGGTCTCCCGGGGAAACTGAGGCGGGGAAGCATTTCCCTGCAATGAGACGCCCTTTTTTTGACCTCATGGGCCAGCTCTTCAAAGTTCCTCCAGTGGGTGAATCTCCCCCTCTCCGTCCTCCCCTCTCCGCTGCCTAATCCCCGCTTCCCGCCTCCGTCTCTCTCCTCCGCAGGCGGCATAAAAGCTCCGCGGGCGCCGGGGCACCCGAGCTGCGGCGCTGAGACAGGAGCTGCCGGCGCCCAGGTGAGACCTGGCCGGCGGGGCTTCCAGGCTGGGGGCAGAGTGAAGGGGAGGCGCGAAAGGGTGGGGGTCACGGGAACTGCGAGCATTGGAGGTGGGGAAAGGCGGGGCGCAGGCCGGGACTAAAGGTCTGGGCGCAGAGCTGCAGAGGGGTGGGAAGAGGGCGTGGAGGACCTGGCGACGATGCGGGAAGGAGTTGGGGTTTTTGTTTGTTTGTAGGCCATATTTTATGTTCCCAATATCTTATTACTTAATTCAGCATTTTCCCTCTACCAACTCTCTGGTTTTACTTAAATGTATGTGTTCCAAAATGAAGCTCCATTAAAACTTCAAAAAAGAAAAAAAACATCTTGGAAGTGCTCATTTTAATTTTTCCAGGATACGTTTAAAACAAGAAGACGTATGTGTCTGTGACTCTTCAGTTAACAATACGTTATTATGCACATTAAAATATGTGGAGAGCTGGGCGTGGTGGCTCATGCCTGTAATCCCAGCACTTTGGGAGGCCAAGGTGGGAGGATCACTTGAGGCCAGGAGTTTGAGACCAGCCTGGTCAACATAGCCATCTCTACAAAATAATATTAAAAAAATTAGCCAGGTGTGCTGGCATACACCTGTAATCCCAGCTACTCAGGAGCCTGAGGTGGGAGGACTGCTTGAGGCTAGGAGTTCCAGGCTGCAGTGAGCTATGATCTTGACATTGCACTCCAGACTGGGTGACAGAGCAAGACTTTGTCTCTATAAAATAATAATTATTATTATTATTAGAGGTAGAGAAGGTAGATATCACATGAAGCGTTCTTACCAAAAGAAAACCACCTATAAATGGGGTTTTTTGATTTTTTCTTATTAATTCTTTTGAGTTCTAGGTAGATTCTTGTTATCAGACCTTTGTCAGAGGTGTAAAGAGCAAATATTCTCTCCCATTCTGTGGGTAGTCTATTTGCTCTAGTGATAGTTTCTTCAGCTGTGCAGAAGCTTTTTAATTTGATCAGGTCCCATTTGTTTATTTTTGTAGCTGCAGTGATTGCTTTGGGGGTCTTCTTCAAGAATTCTTTGCCTAGACCGATGTCTGAGAGGGTCTTCCCAACATCCTCTTCTAGGATTCTTAAGGTTTCCTGCCTTAGGTTTAGGTCTCAACAGTGAACAATATTTACATAATCATAACAGCGATAAATGATTTTATTGCAAATTGTTATGTAACAATCAATATAAGGAGTGTAAGCATGTTTGGGAGTTTGGGGGTGTGGGTGGGTGTGGTTGTGGGTGTTGTGGGAAGGAATATAAAAGTGCTTCTATGATAAAAAGTAAATAAGAATGTGAGATTAAAGCTTCAAAATACGGAAATTATTTACAAAAGAAATTGCTAAAACTTTCAAAGTGATCATTTCTGGGTGATGTGACTCAGGAATGAGGCAGGTGCACCTCTTTTTGATTTTAAGTCCTTATCCACAACAGTCCCCCTTATCCACAGGGGATATGTTCTGAGACCCCCAGTGGATGCCTGAAACCATCAATAGTACCAAATCCTATATATATTAATATATAATGCAGAGATGTTGTGGGTTCAGTTTCAGACCACCACAATAAAGTAAAAAGTGCAATAAGGTGAGCTACATGCATTTTTTATTTCCCAGTGCCTATAAAAGTTTTGTTTACATGATACTGTAATCTTTTAAGTGTGCAATAGCATTGTGTCTAAAAAATAGACATACCTTAATTAAAAATACTTTATTGCTAAAAAATGTTAACAATCATCTGAGCCTTCAGGAAGTCATATCTTTTTGCTGACGGAGGGTCCTGCCTCCACGTTGGTGGCTGCTGACTGATCAAGGTGGTGGCTACTGAAGGTTGGGGTGGCTGTGGTAATCTCTCAAAATAAGATGATGAAGTTTGTTATGTCAATTGACTCTTCCTTTTGTGAAAGATTTCTCTGTGGCATGTGATGCTGTCTGATAGCATTTTACCAACAGTAGAACTTTCAAAATTGGAGTCAATCTTCTCATACCTTCCTGCTGCTTTATCCAATAAGTTTATGTAAAATTCTAAATCCTTTGTTGTCATTTCAACTATATTCACAGCATCTTCACCAGGAGTAGATTGCATCTGAAGAAACCACTTTCTTTGTTCATCCACAAAAAGCAACTCATTATCTGTTCAAGTTTTATCATGAGATTGCAGCAATTCAGGCACATCTTCGGGCTCTACTTCTAATTTTAGTTCTCTTGTTATTTCCACCACATCTGCCGTTCTTCCTCCACTGAAGCCTTGAACCCCTTGAAGTCATCCATGAGGGCTGGAATCAACTTTTCCAAACTCCTGTTAATAATGATATTTTGATCTTGTCCCATGAATAACAAATGTTCTTAATGGCATCTAGAATGATAAGGTTTTTAATTTACTTTGCCCAGATCTATCAGAGGAATCACTGTCTATGGCAGCTATAGCCTTACAAAATGCATTTCTTAAATCATAAGACTTGAAAGTCAAAAATCACTCTTTGATCCATGGGCTTCAGAATGGATGTTGTGTCATCAGACATGAAAACAACATTAATCTCCCTGTATGTCTCCATCAGAGCTCTTGGGTGACTGAGTGCATTGTCAATGAACAGTAATATTTGAAAGGAATCTTTTTTCTGAGGGGTAGGTCTCAACAGTGGGCTTAAGATGTTCAGTAAACTATGCTGTTAACACATCATCTATCATCCAGGTTTTGTTGTTCCATTTATAGAGCACAAACAGTAGATTTAGCATACTTCTTAAGGGCCCTAGGATTTTTGGAATGGAGCGTTCGCTTCAACTTCAAGTCACCAGCTACATTAGTCCCTAACAGGGGAGTCAGCTTGTCTTTAGAAACTTTTAAGTCAGGTATTGATTTCTCTCTACCTATGAAAGTCCCACATGGCATCTTCTTCCCATAGAAGGTTGTTTTGTCTACACTGAAAATCTGTCATTTAGTGTAGCCACCTTCATCAATGACCTTAGCTTGATCTTCTGGAGAACTTGCTACAGGTTCTGCATCAGCACCTGCTGCTTCACCTTGCACTTTTATGTTATGGAGATGGCTTCTTTCCTTAAACCTCATGAACCAACCTCTCCTAGCTTGAAACTTCTTCTGCAGCTTTCTCACCTCCCTCAGCCTTCACAGAATTGAAGAGTTAGGGCCTTGCTCTGGGTTCTGTTTTAGCTTAAGGGAATTTTGTGGCTGGTTTGATCTCTCTAGACCTCCAAAAGTTTCTTCGTATCAGAAATAAGGCTGTTTTGCTTTCTTATCATTTGTGTATTCACTGGAGTAGCACTTTTAATTTCCTTCAAGAACTTTTTCTTTGCATTCACAACTTGGCAAACTTTGGCACAAGAGGCTTAGTTTTTGGCCTATTTCAGCTTTTGACATGCCTTCCTCACTAAGCTTAATCCTTTCTAGCTTTTGATTTAAAATGAGAGACATGTGATTCTTTCTTTCACTTGAACAGTTAAAGGTCACCATATGGTTATTAATTGGACTAATTTAAATATTATTGTGTCTCAGTAAGCAGGCAGGCCTGAGAAGAGAGAGGAAGGTGAAGAATGGCCAGTCAGCGGAGCAGTCAGAACGCACACAACATTGATTGTCTTCTTATATTGGTGTGTTTGTGGTGTCCCCAAACAATTACAATGGTAAGATCAAAGATCACTTATCACAGATAATCATAACAGATATAATAATAGTGAAAAAGTTTGAAATACTGTGAGAATTACCAAATGTGACATAGGGACACAAAGAGAGGGCCGGGCGCGGTGGCTCACGCCTGTAATCCTAGCACTCTGGGAGGCCGAGGCGGGCGGATTGCTCAAGGTCAGGAGTTTGAGGCCAGCCTGAGCAAGAGTGAGACCCCGTCTCTACTAATAATAGAGACAAATTAATTGGCCAACTAAATATATATAGAAAAAATTAGCCGGGCATGGTGGCTCATGCCTGTAGTCCCAGCTACTTGGGAGACTGAGGCAGAAGGATTGCTTGAGCCCAGGAGTTTGAGGTTTCTGTGAGCTAGACTGACGCCATGGCACTCTAGCCCGGGCAATAGAGTGAGACTCTGTCTCAAAAAAAAAAAAAAAAAAAAAAAAGAGAGCACATGCTGTTGGAAAAATAATGCCAACAGACTTGCTCGATGCAGGGTTGCCACAAACCTTCAATTTGTAAAAACACAGTATCTGCAAAATGCGATAAAGCAAAGCACAATACAATGAGGTATGTTTGCACCATGTTTTCTCATCTGATAGCTGAGATGTCTACTAAGTGGCTAATGGGCAGGAAGCATAGACAGTGTGGATACACTGGACAAAGAGATGATTCACGTCCCAGATAGGACAGAGTTGTACAGCTCAAGATTTCATCATGCTCTTCAGAACGGTATGCAATTTACCAGTTATGAATACTTTCTATCTGGAATTTTCCATTTAATATTTTTGGACTGTGTTTGACCATGGGTAACTTAAACCACACAAAACAAAATTGCAATAAGGGGGATGACTGCACAGGATTTAAAAAACATTGTGTACCTGTGTTACTTTGATTTAAAAAACTTAAGCAGTTGAGGGAGCTTGAACTAGTCAAATAACATTTCCACATCTTCTCTTTTTCACCTGTAAAATGGGAATAATATCTTATGGTATTTTTGTGATTGCTGAATAAACCAGTATGTACTAGCACTTTATAAAACATAAAGCTACATCCAAGAGATGTAAAAATGTGAACAGGAGAACCACGTTGCTCTTTCAGTCATACCTAAAGACACAGATAGGAGCTATTAGGTCCTAACTCAATACAGGCCATATGTAACACACACACACACACACACACACACACACACACGTAGCTAAAAATTAGAATATTTAGTTAATTAAAAACTGTGAGGCCAGGCACGGTGGTTTATGCCTCTAATCCCAGCTCTTTGGAAGGCCTGTGAGGGAGAATTGCTTGAGGCAAGGAGTTCAAGACCAGCCTTGGCAACATAGTGAGACCCCATCTCTACAAAAAGTTAAAAAATTAGCTGGGCATGGTGGCACATGCTATAGTCCTAGCTACCTGGGAGGCTGATGTGGGAAGATCGTTTGAGCCCAGGACTTCAAGGTTACGATAAACTATGATCACGCCACTACACTCCAGCCTGGGTGACAGAGTGAGATCTTATCTCTAAAAAAAAACGTGGTGAATAAGCAGTTGCGACATTAGCCATTTATGAATTACAGATTTGAAAGACTTGCAATCACCTACCACTAAAGCCATCCTGAGCATGATTTAATCTCCTTTTAGAGTTTCAGAAGACACTTTCAGGTTTCACTGTCTTGCAGAGCTTTTATTAGAAGCATTGGTATGGTTATGCAAAGCTGGGTACTGGAGTAGGTTCATACAAAGCTAAAAACCCAGCTGGCATCACATATGATACCTGGACCACCATCTAAAAGGGGCATGGATAACTTTGAGGATTCAGAAAAAAATGATAAACACTTAAAGCAATGTACAATCCAAAACAGGGCGTAGAAGCCAGCTGGCTTCACTACACTTCACAGAAAACCAAAACAAATATACAGTGCTGAGATATCTACCACCAGCGATATCCCAGAACTCAAATATGAGGAACACACAGTTCCTGGGGCCACAGAGAAATGAAAAATTTCTAAGCAAATGATAAGGGAATCAAATTTCCTTATCCATGACACACCCCTTCCCCCAATCTGCCTGGCACCAAATGCACAGAAATTTTCCCCCATCTCATGGTTCCTACCCTGGAAAAATGAGATCAAGGTATACAGCCAGCTTCTCCACCATCTTGGATTCCCTGACAGGAGAACTGTCCCTGCCTTAAACCACAGGAAACAATGTGAGTGCCTAAAGGGAGAAATATTCCTGAGGACAAGCAGAGACAAAGGAGGGAGGCAGGACTACCATCCTCAATCCTGAAAACTCTGTTCTGGAACTCAGCCAAAGAAGATGCTGAATCAGCATTGCTGTTCAGCAGCACCCCGATGAAGGAGGTACGTTCCACAGGTCCCCTTCCCACATTACTGGGATATCCCCTTTGGAACCTACCCCATTCAGGATGGCAACACTCTGATTGGTTACTAAAACCAAAAAAAGCCTGGGCTTAAGGCACTATCTAGTTCCGAAAGGGAAGGAGCAACCTACCAGAAAAAAAAAAAGAAAATCAACAGGTAAATTACAAAGACTCTAAGCAAACATGTCCAATAAAAACCAAAAAAAAAAAAAAAAAAATCCAGACAGAGAAGACAGTGATAATTAATCCTTCAGTACAAAGACATACATGTACATCTGGATGAAACAACAGTAAACAGGCAACCATGACCTCCCAAACAGAGCAAGGAATCAGTGACTGACCCTAATGAGAATGCAATATATGAGCTCTCCGATCAAGAACTCAAACTAATACTTTTAAGGAAACTCAGTGATCTTCAAGATAACACATAAAAGCAATTCAGAAATTTATCAGAGAAATTTAACAAAAAAAAATTGAAATAAGAACAACAAAAGGTTAAACAGAAATCTTGGAACTGAGAAATATATTTACTGAACTGAAAAATTCATTAGAGGCTCTCAACAGCATAATGGATCAAGCAGAAGAAAGAATCAGTGAGCTTGAAGACAGACAATATGAAAATAAACAGAAAAGAAAAAATAAAAATGAATGAAAGGGAATGCAGATTGCCTGCAAGATATAGAAATTACCTCAAAAGACCAAGATTAAGAATTATTGGTGTTCAAAAGGGAGTTGAGAAAGAGTAAGGGGTAGAAAGTTTATTCAAGGAATTAATAACAGAAAAATTTCCAAAACTCGAGAAAGAGATAATTATCTAAGTACAATAAGGTCAGAGAACACCAAGCAGATTTGACCCAACTAAAACTACCCGAAGGCATATACTAATCAAATTCTCAAAGGTGAAGGACAAGAAAGAAATTAAAAGCAGCAAGAGAAAAGAAGCAAATAACTTAAAGAGGAGCTCCAGTTCATCCGGCAATGGACTTCCTATGGGAACTCTACAGGCCAGGAGGGAGTGGGATGACATTTTCAAAGTGCTGTAAAAAAAAACAAAAAAAAAATGCCTCCCAAGAATGCTGTATCTAGCAAAGTTATCCTTCAAATATGAAGGAGAAATAAAGTCTCCCAAACAAATAAAAGCTGAGAGAATTTAGCACTACCAGATCTGTCTTACAAGAAATGCTAAAGGAGGCCAGGCACGGTGGCTCACGCCTGTAATGCTAGCACTCTGGGAGGCCAAGGCGGGTGGATCGCTCAAGGTCAGGAGTTTGACACCAGCCTGAGCAAGAGCAAGACCCTGTCTCTACTAAAAATAGAAAGAAATTAATTGGCCAACTAAAAATATACAGAAAAAATTAGCTGGGCATGGTGGCACATGCCTGTAGTCCCAGCTACTTGGGAGGCTAAGGCAGAAGGATCGCTTGAGCCCAGGACTTTGAGGTTGCTGTGAGCTAGGCTGACGCCACAGCACTCTAGCCCAGGCAACAGAGTGAGACTCTGTCTCAAAAAAAAAAAAGAAAGAAAGAAAGAAAGAAATGCTAACGGGAGTTCTTCAGCTGGAAAGAAAAAAACACTAACAAGCAAAAAGAAAACATTTAAAAGTATAAAACTCACTGGCAAAATTAAGTACACAGACAAATCTAGAATACTCGCATACTGTAATGTGGTATACGGTCCGCTCATAACTCTAATATGAAGCCCAAAAGACAAATCTATATAAAAAAAAATTACTGCAAACTCCGAAGCCCAAAGGACAAATCTATAAAAAATAATAATTGGCAGTATAAAAAATGTAAATTGAGACAATATAAAGTCAAAAAGTGAGGGAAATGGAGTTCAAATATAGTGGTTTTAAAATTTTTTTCTTTGTTTCTATTCTTTTCTTTGTGATTTAAAATAAATTGTCATTTCTTTAAAATAAGTTGTTATATCCAGGGATGTTTTTTGTAAGCCTCATGGTAACCACAATGTAAAAACCTGTAATAGATTCACTAAAAATAAAAAGGAACAAATTAAGACATACTACCAGAGAAAATCACTTAATCACAAAGGAAGACAGTAAGAAAAGAAGAAAGGGAGAGAGTATATTACAAAATATCAAGAAATAAGCAATAAAATGGCAGTACTAAGTCTTTACTTATCAATAATAACACTGAGTGAAAATGAACTTGATTCTCCAATTAAAAGGCATAGAGTGATCTAGCACCCTGGGAGGCTGAGGTGGGCAGATTGCTCAAGGTCAGGAGTTCGAAACCAGCCTGAGCAAGAGCGAGACCTTGTCTCTACTATAAATAGAAAGAAATTAATTGGCCAACTAAAAATATATAGAAAAAAAAATTAGCCAGGCATGGTGGTACGTGCCTGTAGTCCCAGCTACTGGGGAGGCTGAGGCAGTAGGATCACTTGAGCCCAGGAGTTTGAGGTTGCTGTGAGCTAGGCTGACGCCACGGCACTCACTCTAGCCCAGGCAGCAGAGTGAGACTCTGTCTCAAAAAAAATAAAAAAGGCATAGAGTGGCTGAATAGTGAGGGAAAAAAGACCCAAGTATATGCTGCATACACAGAACCCACTTCACTTTTAAAGATATACATAGGCTGGCTGCAGTGGCTTACACCTGTAATACCGGTACTTTGAGGAGGATGAGGAGGGAGGATTGCTTGAGGCCAGGAATTTGAGCACAGTCAGGACAACATAACAAGACCCTATCTCTACAAAAAATTTTAAAATTAGCCACGTTTGGTGGCATGCACTTGTAATCCTAGTGACTTAGGAGGCAAAGGGAGGAGCATTGCTTGATCCCAGGAGTTTGAGGCTGGAGTAAGCTATGATCCTGCCACTGCCCTCCAGCCTGGGTGACAGAGCAAGAACCTGTCCAAAAAAAAAAAAAAATTGCACATAGACTGAAAATGAAGGGGTAGAAAAAGATATTACATGTAAGTGGAAACCAAAAAAGATCAGGAGTTAGCTATATTTCTATCAGATAAAATAGACTATAAATCAAAGACTGTAAAAAGAGACAAAGAAGGTCACTATATAGTGATAAAGAGGTCAATTCTGCAAGAGGATATAACAATTATAAATATCTATGCAGCCAACCCAAGAGCCCTCAAGTATACCAAGCAAACATTAATAGATCTAAAGGGAGAGATAGGCTGCAGTATGGTGGACTTCAGCACCCCACTCCCAGTAATGGACAGATCATCCAGACAGAAGATCAACAAAGAAACGTCAGAGTTAAACTACACACTAGACCAAACAGGACTAACTGACATTTACAGAACATTTCACCCAACTGCTGCAGAATACACAGTCTCTTCATCAGCGCATGGAACATTCCCCAGAATAGACCGTATCTTAGGCCACACACAAAAAAAATCTCAACAAATTCAAAAAAGTAAAAATCGTATCAAGTATCTCTTCCAACCACAGTGGGATAAAAGTAGAAATCAATAAGAAGAGGAACCTGAGAAAACACACAACACATGGAAATTAGACAACATGCTCCTGAACAACCAATGGGTCAATGAAGAAGTTAAAAAGGAAATTTAACACTCTGGGATGCCGAGGCAGGCGGATTGCTCAAGGTCAGGAGTTCGAAACTAGCCTGAGCAAGAGCAAGAACCCGTCTCTACCAAAAAAAATAGCAAGAAATTAATTGGCCAACTAAAAATATATATAGAAAAAATTAGCCAGGCATGGTGGTGCAGGCCTGTAGTCCCAGCTACTCGGGAGGCTGAGGCAGAAGGATTGCTTGAGCCCAGGAGTTTGAGGTTGCTGTGAGCTAGGCTGACGCCACAGCACTCTAGCCCGGCAAGAGAGTGAGACTCTGTCTCAAAAAAAAAAAAGGAAATTTAAGAATTTCTTGAAACAAATGAAAATGGAAATACAACATACCAAAATCTATGCGATACAGAAAAAAAACCTACTAAGAGGGTATCTTCTAGAAATAAATGCTTATGTCAAAAAACTACACAGACTTCAAATAAACAACCTAATGATGCACTGCAAGGAACTAGAAAAGCAATTGAAACCAAACCCCAAACTAATAGAAAGACAGAAACAGTAAAAATTAGAGCCAAAATAAATGAAATTAAGACTAAAAAACAAATACAGAAGATCAATGCAATGAAAGGTTGGCTTTTTGAAAAAATAAATGAAATCAACAAACCTTTTGCTAGACTAATAAAGAGAAGACCCAAATAAATAAAATCAGAAGCAAGAAAGGAGACACAACAACTGAGACCACAGAAATACAAAGAATCACTAGAGACTGCTATGAATGGCTATAAGCCAACAAATTGAAAAACCTAGAAGAAATGAATAAATTCCTAGATACATACAATTTACGAAGATTGAACCACGAGGAAAGATAACACCGTAAAGCAATGTGCAGCTTCTTAAAATGTATTCCCCAGAGCCCTCTATCAATCTTGCTTCTCTACAGGAAAATTCCGTAATCAAAAATATTTGGGAAACCCTGCAGAGTTGCTTTCCAGAAACTCACAAGGCATGTTAGTGTATAGAAGTGCTGAAATATCCTCAGAAAATTTGAGACCAGTTTTACTTTGTTCAACACTGTATTTCTCAAACATATTTGACCATTTTAGATTTAACAGTTGGTTAAACCCCGAGGAACACACTTTAGAAAATTGTTCTAAAAGGGTTGGAAATTCACATCTGCCAGGAAATATTTAACTGTAAGTATCTAACTTGAAAGATGAAAACCAAAGAGAGAGGAAAGGGCCTTGAGCTATGCAAAGAGTTTCATAAATACTGGAAACTCTTGTATCACTTGAAGAGCAACACAAGGAAATGGGGCTCAGACTTAGGTTAGACCAAAGGAAGAACTATACAAGATGCTAGGCTGCTACACAGTGAATAGGCTGCCTTACAAGAGTGGGGAAAAACAGCTCCTTTTCAAAATAAAAACTGGAGTGTAGCTAATGAGTAGCTAATTGCCCAAGAATGAATTCTTCTCACCCATCATAGTATAGTGTCGTTTCTGGGAAATTTCTTCTTAGCTAATTAGCCCTCTCTGTCACAGATTATCTGTTAACTTGGAGATAACGTGTTGAAGATGGACAGGAGCACAACATGAATGTAGCCTGGATCCCGGAGTCACTGCTTGGTGGAAAGCAGCCTGACCAGGTATGCATAGACATTATAAGAACAAGAAATAAACTTCTCTTGTGTTAAGGCACTGAGACTTGGTGGTAGTTTGTTACAGCAGCTGATATTACTTACCCTGACAATATAGCAAATCTGAGTCATGGTTGTGACAAAACTGAGTGGTGGGTACAAAGGTATTTATTATGTTCTCTACAGTTTGCTATATGCTTAAAATATTTCATAGCAAATAAGAAATCAGGATGCCCCACACCTTTAGGCACTCTGAGAAATCCACCACAGGACATAATTTGAAAGAAGGAAGCAAATGGGAAGGAGAAAGTTTATATAAGGGGCTTCCACTGTTTTTTAATGCTGTTTCTTTAAAAACAAGTTGTTCTGGGATGACTTAGCCAAACACTAAAGAAAGGCTACTTGCTCTATTAAACAAACAGAAATCATGTTCCTTAATTGGTCAGCTTTCTTCCCAGAGTGGATAATGTTTCATGAAAGGAATGGGAATGTGTATGATCCCAGGGAGGCCCTGGACTTGTCCTGCAAGGAATGGATCCCAAGGCAAGCAGGACTGATGTCCATGATTGGACGTCATGTTCTGCATTGGGAAGTGCTCTGGGGGAGGTAAAATATCTACATTGTCCTTGGAATCTTTTACTGTATCCGCTGAAGATGAATAAATAGGGAAGGAATTTACTGTTTTTTTTCCTTCCTTTGGCAAATAGTGACATTTTAGATCACGATAGTGGAAAAGTACTGTTTCTGAAACAATTGTCTTTTAGGAAACTTTTATATAATCTGTCCCCATGAGGAAAATATTAACAGCACCTGGGTTACTTTCACCTTGATTGATTCATCTAAAGCTGCAGGTACAAGAGGCAAGCTTTCATGGAACACAAAATAGGGATTCTTGAACCCCTTGTTACTAAGCCCCCTCAAGAAGAGCTTTGCTCTAGATTGCCCTATTTATTCAGAGTCCAGAACCACAAAATTTTAAAGGCATTGTAAACTCCTCAAATGTCCCTAAGTGCCTTCTGTGGCCCAGAAATAGGAATGGTTCTAAGGGAGGGCCAGGCTCTCTCATCTGAAAGGGCATCAATGCCTTGGACTCCATTAGTTCCACTGAGCTTGCCACTGGTGTGTGGATGCTGTTCTTAGCACATTTTCCTTCCATGATTTCACATTTTATATTGATGCAATACTCAGCCACAGTGACCCACCCCAAAAAGTAAAATGTGAAACTCTCAGAGCTAAAACTACCAACTGGCTTCCACCTCTGGAATCAGAGACTCCTCTTCCATCTAGCGGACATGACAGCACCTCTCGCTGGGAGCCCAGAGTTGAACAGACAGTGAAGCAGGAGAGCTGTGACCTGGACCTGCCACAAAAGCAGCACTAATTTGTATGGCAGGCATTCCTGGGCACATTCTTCCAGCCAGGAGGGGGAACCAGAGATGTCCACATGGAGGGAGTGACATTTGAACTAGACCTTAGGCTAACAATGTACCTTCGGAAAAGGTCAAGGTTATTGAAAATCAGTACAGCGCTACTGTGGGTTGGGATTAATCAAATTTTATGCCTCACTCATGATATGCTTTCTGTTGTTAATGTAATATTTCAAGCAAACAGAAATATTTCAAGTATACGGAAGAATATAAAAATGTTTTTGTACCCATCACCTTGCTTTATCAAATGGTAACATTAAACAGTATTTGTGTTACATCTTAATAGCACATGTATGCTTCCTACACAGCCCTCCACTTCATATTCATTCCTCTCTTTTCCTCCAGAAATGCTCTCTTGAAAGTGGCACTCTTCTAACTTGGAATCTGTATTCTCTGCCTCTTATTTCCCCTCCATGGCAGATGTACTCAAAGACTATTTGCCCTTTCTCATGACCTTGGAGGAGTTCTCCACCCAGGACTCCACTGGAGTGAAGGTGGCATGAATGACGATGCCTACTGGCCTTGTCTCCAGCTCCAGCTTTCTCCAGAGAGCTTGGAACCCAAACCCAGAGAACTGGGTATGATCTGTCCTCTGACTCCTCCATTTGTGTGGCAGCCGACCTGGGCTCGAAGTGGACACTCTAGAAATTGCACCTCCAGGGAGACAAAGACCACACTAGACCAACAGTCACAAGTCCTCCTGGTTTCAAACCATAGCCCCTCCAGCTCCTAGCAATGCGACCACGGCAGGACACTGAGCCTCACTGAGACCCTTTATTTACCTGTAAAACAAAGATGCCACACTACTGAGCTTTAGGCTACCAGAGTCTGTGTGCCTTCTGTGTGCCTCCTTGGCACCTTGAACTCACCTCTATTAGAGCATTTCACAACTGCATAGTAAGTACTGACTGACCGTCCTTCCCCACTGAACTGTGACCTCTTGAGAGTAGGACAATGTACCTGACACATAATAGCTACTCAGTAAGTACTGTATGAATTAAACTGATCAAACATAAATATAGTTATGATCTAACATATTTACACATATATACTTTATGATCTATAAAACATACAAACCACCACCAGTAATTCTCATTTGGCAATGCAAATTAGCACATATGACATAGGCAGCTAGTCCTGCCCTCTCTTAGCATTAACGCTTGCATTGCTGTACCTGGAAATACTTCTGTGATGGTGACTGAGTCCTCAGCCTCTAAAGTTGGGCTGTCTGGGATCAAAGCCAGGCACTGTTACTTACTTGTCATGGAAAATTAATTAACCTTCTAATTTTTTGGTTTCTCATCCATAAATTAACCCAAATAAAAACAAGCTGCACCAGGGTAAGGATTTGGGTCTGTTGTAGTCACTAAGCTAACAACATACCTTGACTAGGCTGGGCCCATAGCGAGTACTCAATACAGGATATAGTTGGTGAGTGAAGGCATGGACCCTGGGAACTGGCTTCCAGAGGTATTGCAAGGATTGTGTGATTTAATGTGTGTGAAAGTGCTCAGTGTGATGCCTGGCACATAGTGGGCACAGGACACATTTATACATCTTTATAATAATGGTTTTCATTAGTATTTCATGGCTCTGGGGAGGTGCTATTATATCAATCAGTCTTAATTTTGGGCTTATAGTTCCCAGATTTCCATGCACTGAGAGGTGCCAGGAGTTTGGATTTTTCCACGGTGTAATGTCCAATCTGGGACACGCTGATGGGCTTCTCTGGTCCTCCTGGCCTTGTAGGGGGCAGGTTTTTGGGTGACATGATGAAAAGATTTAGGCTCCAGGCAAATGGGTCCCATTCTGTAAAGGGTCCCAGGCACATGAGCCTCTGGCAAAATCCACAAACTGGTTGAGACATTCTAACAGCTGTGAGGAATTACATGAGTGGAATTTTTTGACACTTTGGCCTAATGTGGGGGAGCAAATGTCAAGCATGTCCTGGATTGAGGAGCGCAATGGGCAAAAGGCTGCTATGTGGGGGAATTCCACAAACACGCAGAAACATAAGATGGCATTAAGGAAAGGGTAAGTCATTTAGCCATGTGGTCACCCAAAACCCTTTAGCCTTGCCACCTTTAAGCACCCTCTTTGAGCCACCACTCTTTTAAATAATATTTGTAATTTTTCTTGATTTCATAGCTCATGTCATTTTTCATAGTTATAAAAGTTCATTGTAAAACTGGAAAATACCAGAAGAAGGATTAAGAAATATCCGCCACCATATTTACCACTGTTGATAAATCTCTTTCAGTACCTTACAAGCTACAAAATACTTAAAAAAAATAAACTTGTGACCGTATTGCAAGAATTGAGTTTAGTGTCTTTTCTACTTACATTGTGTACATCTCAGCATATTATTAAATAGACTTCAAAGTTTTGAATTTTTTTGTTTGTTGTAAAGTAAGGCATGCATATGAAAAAGGCTGTATACCACATATGTATATTTAAAAATAAGAATAAAGAAAAGAAAATGAACACCCTGGAATATAATTTTTACTGACTATATAGTATTTAAACATATAGATGTGCCATAGTTTAACGTTTCTCCTGTTAAATATTTAAGATATAGGATCTTTGTGCAAATCTCTGATTATTTCTTGGGGTGAATTTGAGAGTTAACTTACTGAGGCAAAGGATATATAATTATTTTTTAATTTCAACTTTTCATTTTGATATAATTGTAGATTCACATGTGCTTACAAAAATAATACAGAGAGAGCCTATGTAACCTATTATAGTCATACTTAGCAGGAGGAATTGGGGAAAGTATGTCTACTCCATTCTTCTGGAAGGGGGAGTCCCCATTTCTTTTCACTGCTCAAATATGACACAACCTGTTCTGAAGGCCAGTCCTCATGGGTTGATCAACTATGCCCACTGGGGTGTGATGAGTACCAGCCCTCATGGGTTGTTCTTCAAGGCATTTTAGAAGGAGATAAAGATGTAAAAGGTAAGGAGCCCAGATGGGAGGCACCCAATAAATACTTCCATACGGAATGAACCAATGATGTACCAGTGTCATTGATTTCAAAAAGCTTCAACTGAGCTTGTGAATGTGAGCTCTGGATGTGAGCTACTGATTTCTAAAAATATTCTATGGAAATAAAACTAATACCTGACTTAACTAAGTACATAAAGACATTTACATCCCATATAGGCCAAAATGCCAGGATTCCAATGCAAAAGGCAACAGATGGGATACGTATTAAAAAGGCACATAAAGCAGCCTCCAGCAAGACCCTATCACCTCTCTACTGATTCTGGCCCCAAATTACCCATTCCAACAAGCTTCATCACCCACTTTTGTTAAATTTCCATCTGAGAAGTGATAATTTAAATAACTCCCATCCTAGCCAAGTTAAGCCATGAGTAACAGAAACAAATCTTTTTCACCACCTTCCATCAGAAATTCTTTTCAGGGGCCCTTATAAACATTGTCATTTTTTAAAGCCTTAAATATTTGATCACTGCTTAGGACTACACAAACCAGACCTTCATTTCACAAGGCCTGCTCTCACAGGGAAGCTACTTTCTGTGGGGCTTTTCAGCCTGCAGGGCAAGCTCATAGGACCACACAGAGCTCTCTTCTGAAGGCCAAAACCCAGAAATGTTTAAACAGGAAAAACCTCTTCAGAAGACTCATTACCATCACCCAGTTTTCAGCCTGTTCCCAACCAAGAGAAACAGCCTGCAAGATATAACCTCCCTTTAAAAAAAAGAGAGAGAGAAACAAGCCCACATTCACTCCAGCTGACTGTATCTTCTGTTGGGGAAGGCCATGGATTCTGTGGGACTACAGAGTTCTTCTGGAAGTCTGGTCTACTTTAAATTCTAATTCACTGAGTCTTCTAAAGTTCAAAGTCCCTGATCATTTGTACTCACCCTCGTCTAAGAAGGTGTAAAATTATAGGCATGGATTCAAACTGGGGAACCCCAAGGGAGACGTCCTCCCTGATGATAAGGCTTCTAATACATAGCTCATCAATCAATACCCCATGTCTGCTTTTATAGCGAGCAAGTCCACTCAAGGATATAGGTTGGTGGTCAGACTAAGTTTGAGAGCATAAGTAGACACAGCCTAGTGAAAAAAGAATATGTATTTACAATAAAGCTCTTTTGAAAGCATAAGATGAATAAGAAACTATTTTAATGTTTGTGTTTGCAATCTTTCCTTTCAAACTCTTTAAACTTGGCAAAGCCCTTTTGAACAACAGCACAAATAATCAAATTGTGAATTACCCCAAAGCCAAGTATCCATTGCCTTTCTCCCTTCCCCATTACACTTTGCACGGCGCTCCAGACTGGTGTCCATGATGCTGTCGTAAATTACTAGTCAATGTGGCTGATTCTCTCCTTCTCCTCATTTTGGGAATCCTTAAAGGCAGGATAAGTCATAATTCATCTTTGTACTTGGAGGATGCAAAGTGGAGGATCCTCCACTATGCTTGGAGGAGCACAGTGTCTGGATAAAATTCATGAAAGGAATAAATAGATGGGTGAATGAATGAATGAACCAAGGAGGAAGAAATGAGTAGATTTTGAGTCCCATTTTGTGGCTAATCAGAAATTTCCAGATATGACAAAGAGGGACATAAATCAAGATGTGGTTTTCCTGCAGAGATGAAGGACTACAGCTATAGCAAGGCACCACCATTTTTGCCTTATTTTTATACAAAGCTCTGAAGTACAAGACTCTATGTGAATGTGTGGCATGCTAACAACACAACACCTATTTCTTTTAATCGGGTAACAGAAACATGACAACAAATACATTTTTCCTTTTTTTTTTGAAACCTAATCTTCTCCTGAAAATAGGTTAGACCAGCACTACCTGATAGAAATATAATGAGAGTCATTTATGAAATTTAAGTTTTTTAGTAGCCATTAAAAATGTAAAAAGAAACAAGAGAAATTAATTTTAATAAAACATGTTAAGTCGATGTATCCAAAACATAATTTCAACATGTAATCGATGTAAAAAATTTTTTGTGAGATATTTTAATTTTTTTTATTTACACTAAGTCTTTGAAATCCAGTGTATATTTTACACTTCAGCACACCTTGAGTCAAACCAGCTATATTTTAAGGACTCAGTAGCTACACAGGGCTAGTGGCTACCAAATTGGACAGCAAAGGGTTAGAAAACAAATCAGAGCTCTCCTGCAGCAACTGCTTTTAGTTTGGGTTTCTTGTGTCATTAATTTCTTCCACTTGTCTCATGACTCTTAATCATTTCTCCTGACATTATCAGAGTGGTTGGAGATGTCTCGTTTCTTACAAGTCACCTGAAATCTTGTTTTGAAATATGCAAGGCATGAATTCTAAATGAAAGAGCAGACTTTATCCTCATTTTCCAGCTGAGGAAGCTGAAGTTCAGAGCCGTGAGATGCCTATAGTCACATGGCTGGTAAGTCCCCAGGCCTTAACAACATCACTGCTGCGTGCAGTAGCTTCTGTCTCACCCTCTCTCTTAGAAATCAGAATACTTCACAGCAGGGACAAGAGAGCTTGTTTCAGAGTTAAGTAACAAAGAGAAAGGATCTCTTGTTTCAATATGCTGCTCCTACCAGACTCCTACACAAAAGTCCAAATGGCTTGCTGGGGTGAGGGAGAGGTTAGGTCTCAAAAGGAAGCTATTTCCTCAACTTGAAAGAGATATTTGGTTCTCTCCCAACGGCAGGAGAACCTTTTAAAAATAAATCAATTCCTCATTTTTAAAAACAACCAATGCCACGTCTGAGAAAATGTTACCATCAAAGCCAAGTACAGCAACTGAACCCGGCAAAACAGGATAAAATCTTATCACAATTCATAAAGAGCAGCTGTCTCTCCCTCTATGTTCATTGAGTCTAACCGTATGTACTGCTTGTTGTTTAAGTAAACACTACAAAACATTACTCCAACAATCGGAAAAACACACTTTTTCTTTAATGGCTCTTCTCTTCCTAATTCTTACCTCCTATACCCATCGCTCTTATTTAGTGGGTTTAGTCATGTGAAAGTTTTAAATGTTGAAAAAACTCTTTCACTCTCTCTGACCCATTCTGCTCTCTCTCTCTCTCTCTGTCCCTTTTTTCCCCCCATTTTTATCCTCCACTGCCATCACTGCCTTCACCATTACCTCACTCCCACCCACGAAGGCAAATACATCCAGAAAACACATTTGGTACTGCTAAGCATCAATGCTAGCAGCTATTATTTTAGCTTTTTAAAAATGATCCGTGGTGTTGGTGTGGTAAATCTGAAATTACCTTGTTTACTGAAAGACGGAGCAAATGAGTAAACACGTTGGTATTCTTGACAACCAGAGCTGTCGGTCTGGGAAGAGAGAGGAATACACACTGGGATGAGGTGAGATGGGGAAACTGTGCTGTTGGGTTTAAATCAGAGACTAATGATTAAAATGTCTGCATGCATTTGTGTGTGTGTGTTGTGCATGTGTGTACACATGTGTACGTGAGTGCATGTTTATGTTTTCCAGCTCTATCCACCGGGAAGGCCAGAAGCAGAGGACACCCAAGCACACAGCAGTGAGCTCGCCCAGCATTCAGATCTTGGTTTCTGACTACGGTTCCCTTGTGGAAGGAACCAGATCTCCTTGGAGAAATAGATGTGTCCAAGTCTGAGACAGGGGAAGTGAAAGTGAACCTAAAACATCTGGTGCCAGAAAACAAAGGAATACTGGGGGAAATAACAAGGGATGCAGAAGTAGCTTGAGGGGGCTCCTAGTGGCATCAAAAAGAGTAATTATAATCACATATTAAAATTAAAAGGAATAAATGAGAACCTAGCGACGGGGTTTTTTTGGTGGTAAAATATACCCAACATAAAACTTAACCATTTTAACCATTTTTAAGTGCACAGTTGAGTGGCATTAAGTCCATTCACATTGTTGTGTGACCATCACCACCATCCCTCCTCAGAACTTTTTCATCTGCGCAAACTGAAACTCTGTACCCATTCAACAATAATTCCCCATTCCTCATTGTCCTTGGCAACCACTGTTCTACTTTCTGTCTCTATGAATTTGACTACTGTCGATAACTCAAATATGGGGAACCATATAATATTTGTCCTGTTGTGTTTTACTTAATTAACTTAGGTTCATCCATGCTGTAGCACGTGTCAGAATTTTTTTAAGGATGAATAATATTCCATTGTACGTATAGACCACATTTTGTTCATCCATGGACATCCATGTTCACTCATGGACATGTAGGTTGTTTATACCCTTTGGCTAATGTGAATAATGCTGCCATGAACACAGGTGTACAAATATCTGTTTGAGTCCCTGCTTCCAAATTCTTTTGGGTATATACACAGAAGTGGTAATTCTATGTTTAATTTCTCGAGACCTAGTGAGTTTTTTTTAAAAGATGGAGAAGGAATATGTATTCTCTAGAAAACTGCCAACTAATAAGTACAAAAAAATCAGACTGTTAAAAAACACTACTTTTTCTCATCTCGGGGCACATGAAAAAAAAATAACACTATTTTGCACCCATCTATGTAAAAGATCTTGATGGCAAGGATCCTAAGTAGATGCTAATGAGTGGAAAACAAAATATCCACAGAGTAGGAAATGTCACTGTTCATATTACTTACCAATCACAAGGCAAAGGTACTTTTACAGTGGCAAGATCTAGGGGAAATCACATTATCCAAGTGATCAAAATTCATCATTAATAGAGGGACAAACTGGTACTAAGTGCCTCTTAAGGTGCCCAGTGGGAAGGACACATCACCAGGTAGTAGTCTTTATTTTTAATAACAGTTTTATCAAGATAACATTCACTTTGCATACACATATCATTTATAATATAAAGTGCACAATTCAACGATTTTTAGTATATTCTCAGAGCTGCTCTTCCCTGCTAGAGGCTGAAAGAAGACAGAAGCAGCCTCACAGATTGTGGTTCATAATTCAGTCCCAGCAACTCCAATCCTTGACAAAGAACCCAGATGAGAAAGAACCAGCGAAAGATCACAGGAAACATGAAGAATCAGACAGAAAAATCGCCTCCAAAAATAAACTCTCTATCATCACCAACTGATAGCAACCTACTTGATACGATTAATCTGACAGAG
>CAUYRT010080215.1:0-10496 GCA_963574885.1 Lepilemur ruficaudatus | reverse complement strand
TTCATGTGATTAACTGTACACCTTGGTAAATTCACTGAAAATCATTTAATTGCACACTTAAAATGGAGTGTTGGTTGTATGTAGATACAGTTGGAGCACTATGTATGTACTCTATGGACTACTTTGACAGAGTAGATTTTTAAATGTAACAAGATAAGTCAACTTGAGTGGTAATATATTTAGGGAAATCAGCTCACTATAAATTGTGACTGTAAACATTGTACTGTAAATGTTTTGTAGTTTTCCCCCAATAAAAAAAAAAAAAAAAAAAAGCAAGAGCTAGCTCCCTCGGAGTGGGAATCACTGCTGCCTAGCAACTCAGGCTAAAGAATCAAAGCAGAGGTTTTTCTGCCCTGAACTAAGAATCTGTCCCTTGTCAACTGTGACGAGTTCGTTAAAGTAAATCCAAATAGAGAACTAGAGAAGCTGGATCTCTGTTAAAATGATGATGGTGAAGGGAGTTTGCACAGGACTAAAGACGGTTCATCAGCCTTCTTCCCAATGAATGATCCCACCTGTTCTAGCTGCCAGTATTCCACCTTTGACAACCTAAAAGAGGACTTAAAAAAGGAAGAATCTTAGAAGATTTTTATTTATACTTTGTGTCCCTCTGTTGTTACAGGCCAGGAAATTTCCTCAAAGATTTTATGTGCTCAAATATGCTATACAATTTGGGCCATTACAGCTCCATCTCATCCTATGTTATTTGGGCAAATCATCTCTCCCTTGGATAGCCTTAATTCAGACCATCAACAACACATTTGGCATTGTATTTTGCAAATCTCACATCACCTACATTTTACGTATCAGTGGGTTGTTTTCTAGAAGAAGTATGTGAGAAATAAGTGACTTGCTGAAGGAGTAGATTTGAAAAACATTTTGCTTCCTGGATACACTGTCAATTCTGCTTTATATTGTACTTCTTTATTTTAGTATAATTCTTCTGTATCATCAGTAACTTTTCTTATGCTCCATTTCAATGTAAATTCCATGAAGACAGGGATTTTTGTTTTGTTCATAGATGTATGCCTATCCCGAAAACAGTGCCTAAAACATAGTTAGGGAACCAGCAAATATTTGTAGAATTAAATTAATATTTCCTGTTACCATCAAAGAGCTCAAAAATCCTCCAGCTGCTTTTGGCTACTCAGAACATCTTATTCAGTTCTCATCAAAATGTAACCGTCTTTACCCCAATCTTTCTTTTTGCTGATAATAACTAGCAACCCTTCTGGGTTAGTATATATTGGAAAGAGTTGACCAGGAGTTACGATTTTCAGGATTAGTCAATTATTAGTTGGGGGAACCTTGGGCAAGTCACTTAAATTTTCTGGATCTTCATTTGTTCATCTGAAAAATGTGATTTAACAATGCTTTTATCTTTAAGATTTTGGATTGGATCAAATGGCATAACAAATAGTTTAATGATTAAAAGCAAGAACTCTGGGTCCAGATTCAAATTCTATCTTCTCCACTTTCTCATTGTATGATTTATGCAAATTATTTAATCTTTATAAGCTTTGGTTCCTTCATGGGTAAAATAGAGATAATTATAGTACCCCTCCGATAGAATAATTATATAGATAAAAGTAGTCAATATGTGCAAAACACTTGAAATAGTTCCTGCCACATAGAAAGTGCTCATTGTAAATGTTAGCTGTTCATATCAAATATAAAACATTTTTGGAAAATTGTGAATTGCTGTACAAATGGATGGTAATTAGATTTCTATTTTAACAGGTCACTGATTGCTCAAGCTAAAATGAATGACTAATGCTGGAATTTCAGGTCCTGTGATAAGCTAGGGAATGAGTGATTTGGCATCTCTCAAATTACACCTCATAGTTGGCTATGTATCCTGCCTATTCCCAGAGCTGGCCTGACGTGCCAGGGTGCAGGGCACAACCAGTAAATGTACTCACAGTGGCTTTGCCTTTCTGAGTTCTGTCATCATCTACCTATCTGATGTTGGATGACTCAATTAGCTTATTGGATTCTTAGTTTCCTCATTTGTAAGATGGGATGATAACAGCTTATTGCCTCTGTCATAGGGTTAGTGAGAAGCCCAAATAAGATATTCACTCTTCAAATAGGAGGTAGAATCACCCTTTTTCTTATTCTCCCTGACATTTAGATGGAAGTTTGACTCTCTTGCTCTACAAAATTAGTAGGCTGTTCAAATATTTTTTTCTTTATCTATTTAGACTCCGCCATTAAACAAAGTTGATAAAGACCCACTAAGCTAATATCCAGTTCAAACAGACTGTGTGGGCAGTGGTGGTAGAGGAAGACTCCCTCTAGTCTTGACTAATCATTCAGCCTCAATAGCTAATCTCAGAGCACTACAGGTTTTCAAAGGTTGGAAAACTGGAAGTAGCACATGGAAGAGATTCAGAACATGTTTTCATTTTTGGTTCAAATCCTGACCAGCTTCTGCTTTTGGCTATGATGGAATAACTGGTTTGGATTCTTCCTCCTATTCTAAACAAATATAAGATTGGACAAAATATATGAAGCAACTATTGTCAAATGTTGGAAAACAGGCAATGCAAACCATGATCCCAGAGAGAAACTCATGAAGTAAACCTGACATTATTGCAGCTTTCTACGTAGGGAAATCTCCACATGGGAATTCTAGAACTGAAAGGGTTCTCTAATCTGAATCAAAGAAAGAAAAAAATTTGAATAAAAATAAACAGAGCCTTAGGGATGGCATGTTTAGAGTGCTGGGGAAAAACCATAGAGAAAAAACAAAGAAAAATCATGTCAACCCACAATTCTATATCCAATGAAAATATTTTTCAATAAATAGGGTGAAATAAAGACATTCTCAGATAAATAAAATCTTAGAGAATTCATCACTAATAGATCTGCACCATGAGAAATGCTTAATTTTTTAGGCTAACGGGAAATGATACAAAAGGAAACTCATAATTAAGGTAGGAAAAAAGGGCCCCAGAAATGATAAATAAGAGGGTACATTTAGACGCCAATTTTATGTTTCTTTTCACAGTTTCCTTAAAAGTGAACTGACTATTAAAGCAAAATTAATAATGTTGTAATGGGATTTTTTTACAACATTCTTAGAGGTAAAAGATGTGACAATGGTAGCACAAAGGACAAGGCTGGGTGGGTAAATAGAATTATACTGTTGTAAGTTTATTACATTTGTGAAGTGATACACGGGAGGTGTAAAATGGGAATTAAAAAGTGTCAAGTATAAAGCAGGAAGGATGAAGTAGGACTTATAAAGGTCTGATATGAAGTGTAAGGTTTAAAGAAGTACATGTGGACTCTACATAGATTTTGTTAAGTTAAGGATGCATATTACTAGCCTTAGAGTAAACACTAAAAATTTAAAAGAGATATAATTAAGAAGCCAAGGTAGAAAATAAAAATGAATACTAAAACATATTCAATTAACCCCCCAAAAAACAGGAAACAAGAAACAGCAATAAAAAAAGAGAAGAGACAAATGGAAAACTAATAGCAAGAAAGTAGAATTAAATCCAGTCTTATAAGTAATTTCATTAAATGTAAATGGACTAAACTAAACTCCAATTAAAAGGCAGAGATTTTTCTAGTTAGGTCAAAAAGCAAGACCCGGTATATGATATCTATAACAGATACCCTAAATATAAAGATAAATTATAACAGAAAGGAATACACCATGCAAACAATAAGCATAGGGAAACTTGCATTTAGACTTCAAGACAAAAAGTGTTAGGGGAGATAAAAAGGGGCATTTCATCAAAAAGACATCATAATCCTAAATGCATAGGTATCTAATAAGAGAACTTCAGAATTTATGAGGCAAAAACTGAAAAAGCAAAAGATAAAAACCAAATAAAAAAAATTCTTAATCATAATTGGTGATTTTAACATCCCCCCTGTCATTAATTGGTAAAGCAGACAAAAAGAAAATAAGTAGGGATACAGAAGATTTTAATAACACTATCAATCAAATATACTCACTTGACATTTATAGAGCACTGCACCCAACAACTGCAGAACATGCATTCTTCTGAAGTGCACATGGGACATTTAATAAAGCAGTCATATACTGAGCCATAAAATAAATCTCAATAAATTTAAAAAGATTGAACTCATACAGAGTATGTTCTCTGCCAACAATGGAATTAACTTAGAAATCAATAACAGTAAGCTGTCTAGAAAATCCTCCAAATATATGAATATTGAAATAATACATTTATTAATAATCCATAGCTCAGTGAAAAAAAAATCACAAGAGAAATTAGAAAATATCTTCAACTGAATTATGATGAAAACATAATTTATTAAAAATTTGGGACTCAAAGTAGTACTCAAAAGGAAATTTAGAGATTTTAAATGCCAATTTTAGGAACAAAAAAGTCTAAGATCAGTGATATAAGTTTCCAAATTAAGAAGCTAGAAAAAGAATGGCAAAGTAAGTAGAAAGAAGGAAATAATAAAAACAGAAAGCAATAAAATAGAGTACAAAAAATGGAGAACATTATCAGAGCTAAAATTCATCTTTAAAAAAAAAATCACAAATGAATCTATCAATTTTTATACACATATAACATGTTAGGGAGGTGTTTTCCAGAAGACTTCAGTAATATTATTTGCTTCTAATCTCCACTCAGGCTAATAAGTAATAAATAGAAAAAAATCATTCAATAATACATATGTACCCAGGCAGAATGAGGTGGCTCACGCCTGTAATCCCAGCACTTTGGGAGGCTGAGACAGGAGGATCACTTGAGGCCAGTTGTTCAAGAATAGCCTGGGCAACATAGGGAGACTCCTTCTCTACAAAAAATTTCTAACTCCAGTGAGAATGGCTTTTATCAAAAAGTCCCAAAACAACAGATGCTGGTGTGGATGCAGAGAGAAAGGAACACTTATACACTGTTGGTGGGACTGCAAACTAGTACAACCTCTATAGAAAATAGTATGGAGATACATCAAAGAACTAAAAGTAGACCTACTATTTGATCCAGCAATCCCATTATTAGATATTTACCCAAAGGAAAAAAAGTCATTTTATCAAAGGCACTTATACTTGTATGTTTATTGCAGCACAATTCACAGTTGCAAAGATGTGCAGTCAACCCTAGTGCCCATCAATACATGAGTGGATTAATAAAATGTAGTATATGTATACCGTGGACTACTACTCAGCCATAAAAAATGGTGAACTAATACCTTTTGTAACAACCTGGATGGAACTGGAAACCATTCTTCTAAGTGAAATATCACAAGAATGGAAAAACAAACACCACATGTACTCACTATTGAATTGGAACCAATCGATCAACACTCCTGTGCACATATGGAAGTAAAACTCAATGGAAATCAAGCAGGTGGGAGGGAGAAGGAGGGGATGGGTAAATTCACACCTAATGGGTACGATACACACTATCTGGGCGATGGACACACTTATAACTTTGACTCAAACTGTACAAATGCAATTCATATAACCAAAATGTTTGTACCCCCGTGATATTCTGAAATTAAAAAAAAGTTTTAATTAAAAAAATTTAAAAACCTAGGCATAGTGGCATGTGCTGTAGTTACAGCTACTCAGCAGGCTTAGGCAGGAGGATCACTTTAGCCTTGGAGTTGGAGGTTGCAGTGAGCTATGAACGTACCACTGTACTTCAGCCTAGGTGACAGAGCAAGACCTTATCTCATTAAAAAAAAAAAAAATAGAAAGAAAGGAAAAAAAGAGTCCTGGAGAAGTCAGTTTATTTGAATACAGTTTCCAAAAATTTGGTTTAGCAATCATTTTAAAAATTTAATAATTTTTATTTGTGACAAAAATACATGCTAATAATTTTAAAAATTAAAGAATAGTAAATAATTTATAAAGAAAAGTGCCACATATCATTTCCCACTCCTCCTCACCCCAATCCTGCCTCCCAGAGGCAATCACTGTACTTGTTTGTTTCTAGTATTTACTTGCATAATTTAAAATTAAATATTTAAGTCTATTGCTTAATATATTAGTTTTACACCTTATCTATGTATTTTCTATTCTGGTACAAATGGATTTAGCACACACAATCCACTCTGCTTCTTGCTTCCTCTCATCCTTCCAGTAGCAACTGATGACGAAAAAACCAAATTCTGCCAAAACATTTAAAGAAGGTTATTTCGAGCCAATGTGAATGACCATGGTCCGGGGAACATAGTCTCAAGAGGTCTTGGGAAAATGCACCCGAGCTGGGCAGGTTATAGTTTAGTTTTACACATTTCAGGGAGATAGGAATTGCAGGTAAAATCATAAATCAGTACATGGAAGGTATACATTGGTTTGGCCAGAAAAGGTGGGACATCTTAAAGCAGGGGCTTACAAATCATAGGTGGGTTTTTAGGGATTCTTTAGTTGGCAATTGGTTGAAAGAGTTATGCTTTGTCTAAAGGCTTGGAGTCAGTAGAAAGGAATGCTTGAGTTAAGATAAGGGAGTCTGCTATCTGTCATGCGATGCTGTACCAGAGTCAGGTTGGAAAGTAAGCCACACAATACCAGGTTAATTAAAAAAAAAAAAAAAAACCTGTTTAATGAGATTTTATGGTTTGTTAAGGCATGACTTCCCAGGCCCATTAGAAAGGAATTTGGGAAAGAGGAAAAAAAGTTCACGGTTCAGTCCTCAGAATGAATCACGATTTTTAAAAAACCAATAATCAGGTCACACAGTGTTCTAACTAAAGTATCACTTATTGCTGAGCCATAATCATAGTATACTATGGTTACACTTCCTTTCTTTGACCACTTGATGCTAATTCTGGATTTAATAATTTCCTGATTCTTATCATCTGCTTAGTTTTCTCTCTATCCATTGCTAATGCTTCTCACTTGTTCCGACAGCCTCTCAATACAATTCTCTACATCATAAGACATATGACACAGTCTCCTTTTGGTTTCATTTGAAAAAAACCCAAACTTCTCTCCTGGAGCTTCCATCCATTTGCAGCTCTTTCTCTTTAGAGTGTTGCATTCACTGCTGCCATTCTGGGATTTCCCTTTCCCGTCATCCACGGAATTTCTCTTGCTTCTCTCCTGTGTTGAATCCCAGGAAATTTCAAATCTCATATAATCCTCTTCCTTCATTTAATGGTGTAGAAACTATATCATCTTCCTGAGAAAGAAAGAATCATTAGCAAATTAATTTTATTTAGGCTATACATGTCTAAAAACTTCTTTCTACCTTCTTGCTTTATTGCTTAACTGGATTTAAGATTTTAAGTTGGAAGTCATTTTTACTGAGACTTTCCCTATTTTCTCCAGTATTGAGAAGCCCCAAACCATGCCGATCCTACTCCTGTGTATGCTACTCCTACTGTCTCTGGGAGCTTTCTTTAGCTCCATGCTTTGGCAATGCCTATTTTTTAAACAGCTTTATTGAAGTATACTTGACATGCAATGAGCTGCATAAATTTGAAGGGCACAATTGGATAAGTTATAACTTACACCAACCCATGACCCTATCACCACAATCAAGAACATATCCAACAGCCCCAAAGGTTTCCTCCTGCCCTTGCATAATCACTCCTTCCTGTCCCTCTCTGTTACCCTCCATGTCTCATTTCTGGAATGCCACTGCTCTGCTTTCTGTCAGTATAGGTTATTTTGTTTTTTCTAGAATTTTATATAAAGGACTCAGATAGTATGTACTGTATTTTGCTTGGTTTCTCTCACTCGGCATAATTATATTAAGACTCACCCATATTCTCTCATGTATTAATATTTCATTCCTTTTTATTACATTACATTGTACACAAGTAATTCTAAAATTTATGTGGAAATGCAAATAAGCTAGAACAGCCAATGTCTTTTAGAAAAGAGCGAAGTTGGAGGACTTATACTACTTGATTTTAAGACTTATTTAGCAAGCTACGGTAACCAAGAAAGTTTGATATTGGCATAAAGGTAAACATTTAGATCAGTGGAATAGAATTGAGATTCCAGAAGCAGACCCACATTTATATAGTCAACGATTTTCAACAAAGGTGAAGAAAGAATATTCTTTTCAACAAATGGTGCCAAAACAACTGGCATAGTCATATGGACAAAAATAAATCTTCCCCCTTACTTCATATTGTACACAAAAAAAATTTACTTTAAATGGGTTATGTATCTAAATATGAAAGTTAAAACTATAAAATTTCTAATAAAAAACATAGGGAACTATTTTCCTGATTTGGGGGTAGATAAATATTTGTTAGGACATAAAAAGAACAAACTGTAAAAAAATTGACAAATATCATCTAAATTAAAATATACCCTTTGAAAGATTTCATTAAGAAAATAAAAAAGCAAGCCACAGACTGGAAGAAAAAATTTATACTACATATATCTGACAAAGGATTATATCCAGAATACATAAAGAACTCTTACAGCTCAACAAACAAACTAATTTAAAAAAAGCAATTTGGACACTTTACAAAAGAAGATATACAAATAAGCCAATAAATCCATGAGCACATGCTCAGCGTATTTCACCACTGGGGAAATGCAATTTAAAACTAGAGGGAGATCCTCTGACAAATCTACTAAAATGACTATAATTAGAAAGACTGACAACAGCAAATGTTGGTGAGGATCTGGAATTCTCACACCTTATTGATGGAGTGTAAAATGACATAACCTTTTCGGGAAACACTTTGGCAGTTTTTTTCTTTTTATAAAGTTGTTCATACACTTACCAGCAATGCATCTCCTAGGTATTTATTTGAGAGAACTGAAAGCATATGTCCACACAGACACCTACATATTTTTTAAAGCAGCTTCATTCAAAAAAGCCCAAAACTGGAAACGGTCCAAATGTTCATCAAAAAGGGGAATGGATAAACAAATTGTGGTGTAGCCACAGAATGCTTTTCAGCACAAGAAGGAACAAGTATTGACACATGCAACAACTTGGATGAATGTCAAAAACTTGTGTTGAGTTAAAGAAGCCAGGCATAAAAGAGTATATACTGTGTGATTCCGTTTATACTAAAATCCAGAACAGGCACAATTAATTTCTAGTGATAGAAAACAGAGTAATGTTGCCTGGGGCCAGGCATCGGATAAAGGACTGCAAATAGACATAAGGAAAATATTCCATAACCGTCTTGACTGGGGTAGAAGTTGCACAAATGTATACATTTGTCAAAATTCACTGAACTGTATCTTTAAAATGGGTGTAGTTTATGTTATGTAAATTATACCTCATTAAAGTCAATTTAAAAATCGACGTGGTTACTACACTGTGGGTTGCTGTCACGTGGCATTTCTACTTTTAGACACAATCTTTGATACTCCTGTCACCCAGAAATCCAGGTGAGGATAAAGAGACAGTAACATTACAAAAGGAAAAAGAGAAGAAGAACCGCAGTTTATGGTTTTTAAATACTTGTTAGTTTAGAAATACAATGACGTGCTTTATCATCTTTGAAGGAAAGGAAAATGGCGACTGCACGGTGATGGGACAGTTAGTCTAGTCAAGTGAGTGTGGGAGAACTCACTGTGGAAATTGACAAACTGGCATCCTACCTGGTGTGTACCATCACCACAGAAAGCAATCAATGCATGGTTATCAATTTCCTAAGAAGGAGAAGACAGCTAAATGCACTCAACACCGCAATTCTGCTGAATGGAGTCGACTCTTCGATGACTCACCAACCTCATCATTCCCTGGGCCGTTATTTATAAACATCGCGCTGGCAAAGAAGTGAAGAGATTAGTCTCAGAGATTAGCAGATTTCCTGTTTATAGAAGGTGAGCAACAAGGGAATGCAGCAGTGTTTTAAAAGAGGCTGCTTCGTAGTCGAAAGGAGTTACTCCAATAAGGGAGATTTCAGGAACAACAGAGGCCAGTGAAGTGGGCCTAGTTTTTTGTCACCTTTGGTCCCATATCACCAGAAGCAAGCTTTCCCCCTTATCGGCAGAGGCCCAGAGATATTTTTCTCAGCTTACAAACAAGTCAAAATAAACATTTTGGAAGAATCCCATTATTTAAAGAGGCCTTTTTTAATGGCTATATCACAGGTGTATGTATTCTGGAGGTACATGTGATATTTTAAGACATGTATGCAATGTGTAATGATCAAATCAGGATAACTGGGATATCCGTCACCTCAAACATTTATCTTTTCCTTGTGTTGGGAACATTATAATTCTTCTCTTGTAGCTACTTTGAGATATACAATGAATTATTAACTATAGTTTTCATATATACTACTAAATACTAGAACTTATTCTTTTTATTTAACTTAATTTTTTTGGAAGGATTTTACCTTTTAATCAGTCACAAAAAGGGGAAACTTATGAGTGAAAAAAGACAAATGAGACAGGTCAACCAATTAACATATAGACTACCACACTGGAACAAAAAATTGTTCCTTGGGGCCACAGTGTTTCATTAAAACAAAAATTATTGTTTTCTGTGCATGAGTTATATGCAATGCAATCCATGTTTTTAGAATTAAATTGTCAATATTAATTATAACAATAAGAACATTAA